>JASPKZ010008072.1:0-103383 GCA_030220185.1 Diploptera punctata
ATATAATATCACATGATTAATGATTTGTTTTTCTAAACTTTCAGAAACTTTCGTTTTGACGTACTTTAAACTAAACTAAACTCGAAGGCGCACGAGCCTTGCCCTTCCAACCGGCTGCTGGTCTCACATCCACTACTGTCAATGTTCTTTCTTTAATCTTACTTCAATGATTTTAGGAAACTTGAAACCAGGAGTGTTGTCGATGTCTTCTTCATTAAACCTGTAGATACACAATGTGTCATGTTTTTCTGTCCAGGAATGAATGATTCTTGTTTACGTCATTCATCTGTCTACTTTCCCAGTAAAAAAGGAAGTAAGATAAACAGTTCTTTATGTAACGAAGCTGTAGATGAAGAACAAGTGCAGCTACCTCCACACATTGCAGCATGTTGAAGCTTCTCCAATGGAAAGGTAAAGTTTTCACGACAGCTGACTTAGAAATTGAAATAAAAAACTGTGGGTGATGGAAACATTGCAAATACACTGCACCAGGTACTCGTGAGGCTGATATGGATTAGGAAGGAAAAATATTGTTTCTTTTAATTTAAATTATTTTGTGGGAGATAAATTAATCAAGAAATGTTTGCGAAAATATTAGGTGAGATAGGGATGTACGGAGATTTGGTAGACACATCGGCCAGTGAGTTATGAACCATATTTAACAAACACAAATGTGTTGATTCGTACAGATAGTGAATAAACACAAACACAATTCCAGTCCTCACTTACTGACTCACTTTAAACTACTTTTTTGTGTCAAGTTGGACATTTTACAGCACAGAGATGAGCACAAGCACAGCTAAACATATCATGACAATTTTCTTTAACCGTAAATATCCGTGGCTGGACATTTTACAACAAGGAGATCAACACCCGACAGAGATACCCAGTTAATCTACCAATCAATTTGAATTTGTATCTGTTTAAATTATGTTTAAGCACAATATGTTGTAAAGCAGCGGTTGTAGTTGAGTGAAACCAGATGATACATACAGTAGACATGCATAACATTTAATTCCAAGCAAAAAGGTTTAATAACCTTAAATTAACTTAACAATTGACGGTTAAAACCTACTCAAGGATTCGTGGTAAATATTAATTTATTTGGACATTTTTGGGGGCTGTAGAAATAAATAAATTGAAAAACTAGTAATAAACTGTTAAATTCTCAACTTGATTTGAATGAATCCCCTTTGTTAAATTTAAAAATTTATATAAATCTTATTGTTGTGTTGTTGCTTAGATCAGTTGATATGTACTATAATCAACACAATTCATAATTTGTTAACATGTCTGAATTTTTATTATATAAAACTTTCCTCATTAGAGGATTGCCTTAAGGACAAAGTGATACAGACAATTAATTTTTGTAATTGATGCAATACATTTTGCAAATATATTTTTAAAAAAATTCAACTTGTCGGCCTAACTGAAGTATACATACTATAAAGTAATTTTGTAAATATCCATCCATCCATAGTAATTCTGCCCGAAGGCAGGTCCTTCACTGCAATCATAGCATTTTCATGCTATGCTTGCAGCTTTACTAGGGAATTGTGTAGGTGTGGTACCTTCCCGTTGCTTTCCACACCGGTGAAGGATGATGGTGATAATGATAAGGATGATGATGATAAGGATGATGGCCATATGATTTCGGGGACCGTTTGGGCCCTGAAGTTTTCCTGACATTTGTCTTACAGGTGAGGAAAAACCCCGATAAAAACCTCACCCAGAAAAACTGCCCCGACCGGGGATCGAACCCGGGCCCGCTGCGTGACAAGGCAGCACGCTACCTCGAGACCACAGCGGTGGACTTTGTAAATATGGTTTCTTAAAATTGAAATTGATCCTCTCATGGTAGCGATGGCAATTCTAGAAAGATACACCCTGTCCAAATCTAAGGAATTCCAAAATTTGGCTAAGAATCCTGGTACCTGTGACAGTTATACTATCTATTGGTATTTATCTTTGTAATAGTCAATTGTTGGTTCATATATTGTTTTCTTGTACAGTGTACCGAAACAGCTGCCACTGACTTATATCTTAACAAATATGAAAATCGAATAAAACTAAATTTTATTTTTACTTAATTAATATTAATTTATTGCTGAAATGATGTGATAAATTCCCAATGTTACACATAAATATTATTAGTATTATTATTATTATTATTATTATTATTATTATTATTATTATTATTATATATTATTATTATTATTATTATTATTATATTAAAATGTCGCAAAAATTAAGGAAAAAAGTAATAGACGTAAACTCGAAACGGAAACGTTTTGGCGAACCGCTTCAAACGATACTGTAGAGCATTAATCTTCGTATTATGGTTGATTTATTAAAATACTTTTAAAGTAATATCCGGCACCAAAACTAGATGTATTCTGTGTTCCACATCAAACAGTCCATTCTACTTGTGTAATTATATATAAATTTGGCTGCTGCCACACATTAATATCACAATAAACGATTATTTGACCAAGCTGAGAACAATAATAAATACAAGATCTAATAAAATAAAATTAATCATTGAATTAATGTCAGTGAGGTGTTTGGGCCTGTAAATACAAAATGTTGTTGAGTTTGTTTGTGTCTCTGATGTAGAAATCCACAAACAATCATTATACATAAACAAGGTCATGAAACACCTTCTCATATCAACACGTGTGACGTGATATATAGTTAACTGGTGACGTAACTCAATATGACGTCATCGTCATTATTTTCTTTGTTCTGTGGTAACTAGGATACGGAAATGGCAACCTACTCGGAGGTAGAAGAATTATTGTCGTTTCGATGCAAATCCGTCGGTTGTCAGCAGTAAACATGAAGGAGTCATAAGAAACCATACAAATGTAATTGACAGAAAAGCTGCATCCTGGAACACGTGCGAGCGGAGCGGGCGGTGAGTTTTTTTTTCTTTCTTTTTATTTTTAATGTAGTTAGACACGGGTTATGGCCAGTGGCGGAGCATAAACCGACGACTGTCTACTAATAAAAAGGAAGACAATATCATGATTACTTGAACGCTTTCCAAGCCACATGTCCTGCCCAGATGCTGAATAAGGGGAGGCTGGAATGAAGTGGGAAGGCGCCTCTTCACGAAGCTGCCAACAGAAACACCGTTGGTTGTAATTACGAACAGTTGACGTTACAACACATCCTAGTGGACACGCTCGCCTCTGGTTCCCACACCTGTGTAATCAAATTCGACCGAAGTCAGTGGATTTTTAAATAAGTAAAAGTCCGTCGCGTAGGAAATCTGGTTTTTCTTTCTTTTGTTTGCTGTTAAATGAAGAAGTTATGCCAACTTGTCTGATTGGAGTGAAAACCAACCATTCATAACATTAAATTATATCTTTTTCATATTTTTGTATAAATTGACAAATTCTCAATGATTTACAATGTCTGATTTTTCGATTACTTTATTTAAAATATTTCAAGAAAAAATAAACAAGATACAAGGTATGGAAGTTTATATTCCTAGCAGCAATAAATACTAATAGGAATGAGATGCAGAAATGCATGTTACTACACACTACAGGGACTCTATGGTGGATCCGGTGATATGTTATTATGTTAAACGTTTTCCTCGGGGTTTTCTCCCGTTTCCCCTGCCACAATTTTATTCCACCATTTCTCCACACTCACGCCGTAGCGTAGTGGTTAAGGCACTGAGCTACAAGCCGAAAGGTCGAGGGTTCAAGTCCCGGTGGGTCAGGATTTTTAAACTGACCCAAACCTTCTGGCGGCACTATGGCCCTGGGGTCGACTCAGCCTCTAACGGAAATGAGTACAAGTATTTGAGAATAAAGTACTTAGGAAATTTTTTGGACCAAAGAGAGATGAACAAACAGGTGAATGGAGAAGACTACTTAACAATGAACTACATGGTCTTTATAGGAAGCCAGATATAATAAGAACAGTTAAGTCTCGTAGACTGCGATGGGCAGGACATGTTGCACGTATGGGGAATGAAAGACTTGCATGGAAGCTTCTTGTAGGAAGGTCAGAGGGAAAACGCCCAGTTGGTAGACCAAGAATGAGGTGGGAGAATAACATTAACTATGATTTGAGGGAAATAGATTATACAGGGTATGATTGGAAAACATTAGTTCAGGATAGGGATGTATGGAGAGCTTATGTCCGTGCGGCCATGAACCTACGGGTTCGATAGTGCCAGTGAGTAAGTAAGTAATTTTAATTAAAGCTTTGTGCCCAACCCCTGTAAATACATGACACGACTTACTTCTCTCCCGAAGGAAGCCACACTCTGGATTAAGTTATAAATGCAATGAGAACAGAGACTAGTAGATTCCACGTCCAAGATGTGATCGAAATTAAGAAAAAGATGGGCTTTTCTTTGTTAATTTTGTAAAGCAGACGGCAATATGTTAGACAGGGGACTACGTATCAATCAGCCACATGAGAAACCAGATATAATAAGACAAATTAAATCCTGTAGACAGCGATGAGCAGGACATGTGGCACGATGCCTTTCCTTGTCCAATAATGAAAAAATCCAAATGTTACACTTGAATTTGGTTTTGATCGATGTAGCATTGGAGTAGTGTTGCATTGTAACGTAGCAACGATTGAACGGTTTAAAATTTCGGATGTATAATTATCATTCTGTTTGTGTAGTGCCGTGAGCGATTGGAAAATGTTAGTCAGGTTTTGGGAGATGGAAGTTAAGCAAGTTTCAATACATTCATTACACAAATAATTCATATTAGAATAAACACACTTATTATTTGACACTGCAGCTTCATTACTTAGCTCTTCTTAAAGATTTCCAACGCTTCCTGTCCGTGATGATGTTTTATATTCAACTTTGTAACGGCCGGAGTGCGCTGCAGGTAAACTGCTAAACGTCATGTAGCGGCTGAACACTCGGCGAGCTTCAAGTTCGGTTGAGGGGTTTACAAGTCACAAGCACATGCACTCTCACTTGGAGTCTAGTTGTTAAAGGTTTCATTCTGCACACATGACCAAACGTAATTATTCTTTGTGCTCTTATGAAATTAATAAGGTTTATATATTTTGTTTATCACTTGTTATAATTATACAAGCTCCATCTCCAATTTCTGCTGCTCGAAAATGTTCCCAAATATTTTCCTTTCGAAAACTAATACTTATTGTATTTCGGCCTTTTCAAGATCAGGTTTCGCAGCCTGTAGCCAACACGGGTCGTCCGGTGTACATTCTGACTTTAGTATTCTTGGATGCGAGAAATGCATGATACGCTGTGTTGCCTAGTGTGTACCACATTCCATTGAATTATTTCCATGTAAATATAGTAGTGGCAGTAGTTTACTCCCGATTGTGGACATTCTTAACCAATCTAATTTAGTTACGCTTATTTCCCTACATATGTCAGCTAGTGGTCAGCACATAACCTCAAAGAGACATCTAGTAGGAAATTAAGGTATTACTTGGATGGAGGGAGGCGGATTATATTTTGCTCAGAGGCACTAGTTTAGGCCTGAGGTTCTTTTACGGACTCACGGCTTAAAGTCTGTCTCGGAGAACTGGTCCCTTGGATTCTTCCATACTAACAATCCATCGACCTCGGCGGGTTTGATCTCGCGACTCTTGGGGAAAGAGGCAAGTTACATAACTCAAACATGAACCAAGATAATTGAAAGACATTTTATATTAAAATATTTTAAGTAGTTGAAAATGCAGTAAAGCTCTGATTTAGTTTACGGTAGAACGTGTTTCAGGTAACAGAAAATATGGAGTTTCTATCTTCGATAATTGTACTTAAAATGTACGGTTTTATATCGGTGTATGACGTCACCACAGAGTAACAGTAAAATAATAACCTCTGCCAAGTTTTCAAAGAGTAATAATTATAAATGTAGTGTATACAGGAGGAGTTACATGTCTTGAGTTCTATTAAACGAAATAAAGGTAACTTACGTAACAACTGCGTGCTGCAGGATGTTTAATTAAAATAAATAACAATTCTTCGTTACGTAAGGTTTTGTTCACGTTCTACAATATTCTGGGATGTAAGCACCTGGAAATCTTTAAAATATGTCACATACCACTTTGTGAAGCAGGGAGAAACATTAATTTGTTTGTGCAATGTCAAATTTTACGTGGAATTCGCCCCGGGTTCGACCCACGATAGGGAGATGGTTCCTCATCTGTGAGACAAATGTCGGTAAACTTTAACGCCCAAATAGTACCAAAACACTTACCTGGCCATCTTAATTCATTATCATAGTCACCTTGTTCAGAATAAATGTGTGATTGAAAGATGTGTCTTGTCCGCGCTGTCTCGAAGGTGGCCCCGGAGTGAGCTGATCCCTCACTTGACGAAGCTCTCCGTGTCCTTGTTAAGTGTGTGTACATTCCAAAGTGCGGAGAGGTTGTGTCCGGGTGACACAGCAGACCTAAAATTAGTGACTAAAAAGGGGAGAATTTAACCCATTAATTGGTGAAATTAAATTCCACAAACCAGCTGACTTAAGTGCGTCGAACTGGAGGGAAAACAAATCATGCATACCCATATGTTTGTGTATATTGTTGTATAATTCATATAAATTGAAATAATTTTTACGGATTCATTTTTGCACTATGTATTAAATAAATCAAACCACTGTATCTTACAGGATGCAGCGCCAAATTAAGGAAAATAAATAAAAGAATAAATGTGGTAATTATTTGCACAGACAGGTTATTTGTTCGCTGAATATTAAACTAAATGATTTCCATTTTACAAACACATGAGTCATTTTTATGTTGTGGTGTTTGTTAAACAGGACATGTGGTCTTCAAAACACGAAACTAACCAATTTTAAAATATGCACCGTACAAAATGTCGGATATATAGCAAAAATAGTTTCACTTTCAATGGAAAAAGTGTAAATTAATTAAATGGAAGAAACTTAACAACTGATAATGATATATTTTTCGCCCGAGACACTGGGTACCTCCCTCAAATTGATTCGCTCAACAGATGAAAAAAAAAGAAGCTAATCCAGCAAATCCTATGAATAAAATACTCATTAAGTTTGTTTAACGCTGAAGCAGGTTATGTTACATTCCTCCTCCATAACAAGTTTGTTTATTCGCCTAAGATTCCTTCGATATGACTAATATATTTGTCTTATTTAGCGTAAATCGTAAAATTCTTAAATAAATAAATAATTAATATAAAATTATGAAATATTCACCTGAAAGGTCCGTCTCCTCAACTTAATTCATTAATTAATAATCAATAAAATTTGCTATGACGTCGGGATTCAACAACAGCATCACGGTTACTTGGTTACGGCATGAATCATATTTCAAAATTTGTCTTGCTATAAAAATAATTACAATTTCGCGATCTTTTATTTCAGGAAAATCGGGATTACAAAAAACAAAATATTTTTGTTTTACAACGTAAATGAATAAGTGAAAGCGTTAAACAAAACACAAGGTGAGTTAGAAGTTGGATCGCTCTAATTAATGTTTGTTCTTCTTAAGTTATTGCGGTTTATATTATCACCCGACGCGCGTTGCTGCGCCGGAAGTAAATTAAATATTAAACGTTAATTAAATTGTACGGTGCACGCTGAGGGTAAACAAACATGGCGGTTGCTAGTCAGTGTTTAATTTTATTTAATTTTAACCTCCGCTTCTAATTGTCAGATTTCGCTAATTTTCCGATAATGCCTACCTCGGTTGATTTTAATAGGTTTTACCGAGTTTCGTTGTGAAGCATCAAAAATTGTGACCGCTAGAGTGATTTTTAAATTTTCGATTCAGGTGAACTCCTACACCTAATGGATTCAGTTGAGATTCTATATCAGCCAATGATCCACTCAAACACACACACACAAATATCATCAAAATCGGACCAGTCGTTTAGGAGTAGTTCTGTGACAAACACACGTATACATAGGCCTACAGGAATAATAAGCTTTTACAAAGTCTATAAATCCACCGCTGTGGTCTCGAGGTAGCGTGCTGCCTTGTCACGCAGCGGGCCCGGGTTCGATCCCCGGTCGGGGCAGTTTTTCTGGGTGAGGTTTTTATCGGGGTTTTTCCTCACGTGTAAGACAAATGTCAGGAAAACTTTAAGGCCCAAACGGTCCCCGAAATCATATGGCCATCATCATCATCCTTATCATTATCATCATCACCATCATCATCCTTCACCGGTGTGGAAAGCAACGGGAAGCTACCACACCTATAATTCCCTAGTAAAGCTGCAAGCATAGCATGAAAATGCTATGATTGCAGTGAAGGACCTGCCCTCGGGCAGAATTACTATGGTTGTAGGAAAAAGAGAGGTGAACAGACAGGTGAATGGAGAAAATTACAAAACAGTGTACTACACGGTCTTTATAGGAAACCAGATATAATAAGAACATTTAAGTCTGGTAGACTGCGATGGGCAGGACAAGTGGCACGAATGGGGAATGGAAGAGGTGCATGGAAGCTTCTTGTAGGGAAACCAGAGGGAAAACGTCCAGTTGATAGACCAAGAATGAGGTGGGAGAATAACATTAACTATGATTTGAGGAAAGTAGATTATACAGGAAATGATTGGAAAACATTAGCTCAGGATAGGAATCTATGGAGAGCTTATGTCCGCGCGACCATGAACCTATTGGATAGAACCAGTGAGTTAGTTAGTTAGTTTAGTAGGAAAGTCGGGAGGTACTGAAAGTAAAAATATATTTGTTTTCATGGTACATTAATTTAATGAAAAGAAGAAAATCCATCGCAAGGGAAATGCGTAAACTAAGCGAAATGCTAAAAACAAATCATGGCGCCGCTTATACACTTTTTAAAATTGTCGATTTCAGATAACATCCACTTCTAATGGTCGGATTTTGTTGATAATCGGTTGAGGAAAACAGAAAATTAGGATCGACAGAACGATTTCTGCATTTACTCTCCAGGTGTGCCCCCACTCCTAATTCTGTAGTTGCTATGGTAAGCAAAAATGTGTGAGACATTTTGTTTTGTTTTCTTTAATTCCATTTGTTAGACATCAAATATATTAATTAACTCACTAGCATTAAGTATAGTACACGCTCTCCATACATCCCTATCCGGAGCGAATTAATATACTTATGATGTTCTGATGTAAACATTTTTAAAATAATTACAGATGCAAGGTGGTACCAATAATTAGGAGCTTCCTCCATTTCTCATTTATTTATGACAAAAAATTACATATTTCTCTACCGAATCAGACGTTTATGCTTTTTCCATATTGTCGAAAGATATCCTTTATTTACAATTTCATTATGAGCAGAATGTATGTTCCATGCTGACTCATCTGTAAATTCTGCCGTTATTTTCAAAACATCATCTATCGCTAATGTAGGATATTTTTCATTAAATTGTTTGAAAACATTAAAAATAATTTATTTCTGTCGTTATTTAAATACTTTCATTTCCAATGTTTTATGAAATTCTACAGAAATTTTGCCATTTTGAAACAACACAAATTCCAACGTATCGTGCATTGCGAGTAAAACAATGTTTATTTCATCTACTAAAATGTAATTATATATTATATTTTAACTAGCGGATCCGGCACACGTTGTCCTGCGCGAACGTGTCGTGGCTGGACGATAAATATATAAGTTACGTTTTCAACATAAAATTCACTAATTAAGACGTATAAAATAAGTTCGCAAGATAACTCCTCACTGCCATCTGTTAACCGTGCATAATGACTACACATTGTTATCACGCGGAATACGTCGGTAATGCAAATGACTACACATATGACATAAAAAATACTATAACCCGATCGCAGCGCCATCTACCGAGTCCAATTATGAATCTAAATCATACAGTGACCCACTCAAACACATAAAAATGTTCATCCACATCGGTGCAGTCGTTCAGGCAGTTTTTAATGTCGTGTCTCAAGTAAACCTCCACTTCTAATTGTCAGATTTCGTTCATATTTTGATAATACTTACCTCGGTTTATTTCAATAGGATATGCTGAGTTTCGTTTTGAAACATCGAAAAATGTGACCGCTAGATCGATTCTTTAACTTTAACTTGAGGTGAACTCCTACACCTACTGGTTCTAGAGGGTCCAATTGTGAATATACACCATCCAGGTACCGACCCAAACACACAAAAAATGCAATCAAAATCTGTTCAGTCGTATAGGAGGAGTTCAGTGACAAACTCACGTACAGAAGATATATATATATATATATATATAAAGATATTTCAGTCTTGTAACACATCTAATTTTCTGTCTGACTTGGAGTGTAGTTGTTTCACTGGAAATGATTTTTAACAATAATAGTGTTTCATCACACATCTGCACACGTGGCCAAAACAAATTAATCTTGTAGTCTTATGCATTTTTTATTCAACGCCGCAGGTTGTCATTTTGACATTTCTGACATTCTCTCCTAGCACTGGCGTAATTGTAACACACTTCTGAGTTTGGGGCGCCCGGAAGGCGGGGTTACGGCTGTTCCGATGACGTGATGGGTGATGATGGTGCGCCAGGAGAGTCCTTAATCTAATGCGAATATCAATGATGATGAATACGATGTCCACATGAGGTTCGGGGACTGTTTCTCACATTTAGTAAGTAATACCGACATAAAAAGTTGTTCTGTAGAATTAAACATTTCATCAAAATCGATCCAGTAGTCTAGTAGAGCGACAAACACACGTACACAATAATTATATATAAGAGTATAAACATAGAGTCCCGCGCCGTAGCCGAGTGGTTAAGGCAGGAAGCTACGGGACTTGCGCTGGTTCGAGGCTCCATAGGGGAAGAAATTTTCTCATGGAATTTCGGCCAGTGTGGGACTGGTGCCCACCCAGCATCGTGAGGCATTTGTGTAGCTACATAATTGGCGACTCCAGGTTGAGAAAACCAGCTATAACGGCTGGGGACTCGACATGCTGACCACATGTCACCCCTACACTGGCTGGATGATCATCTACCTCTGTCACTGACACATGTGGATGTGAGGCCAGCAGCCGGCTGGTAGGCTAAGGGCCTTCTAGGTCTGTCACGCCAGTAGGAAAAGTATAAATATATCCTCTTGTAATTTATATAGACATATTCTAAATAACATGTATTTGTGTTTCCTTTATTTCGAGTGTTGGAGGGTGAACTACATTCTCTTACACGTTTAAGGGTAAAACTTTTTATTCTAAAATGCAGTCATACATCTGGTTTACTTACATTAAAACTTGAACTTAGTTCGGAAGAGGTACATTAGACACCGAAAATTAACGTGTGTGTGGGGGGGGGGCTGACAACCGGCTGATATCTGTGACCAATTTTAATTTAACGAATTCTTTTTATTACGAATTTTAATTATAGAGACGAGATAGCTTTTTGGCCAACCCCTGTAAATATATGACACGACTTTACTTGTCTCCCGAAGGAAGCCACGTTCAGGATTATGTTAAAAACGGGATGAGACCAGTAGATTCCATGTCCACTCGATTCTAAAATATGTTCAAAATTGAGAAGATGATGGGTTAAATTATTGTTTTTCTCTTGTCTGAATGTTCTAAAGCAGACGCCAATATGTCAGAGAGGCGAACATAACAATCAGCTACATGGGGAACCAGTTATAATAAGAAAAATTAATTCTCATAAACTGCGATAAGCAGGACATGTGGCACGATGCCTTTGCTTGTCCAATAATGCACAAATCCAAATGTTACACTTGAATGGAGATTTGATCGATGTAGCATTGGAGTAGTGTTGCATTGTAACGTAGCAACGACTGAACGGTTTAAAATTTCGAATGGACAATTATCTTTCTGTTTGTGTAGTGCCGTGGAAAATATTATCTCAGGTTTTGGGATAAGGAAGTTAGGTAAGTTTGAATACATTCATTACACAAATAACTCATATTAGAAAAATGCACTTGTTATTAGACACTGCAGCAGTAGATTTATTTCCCACAATTCCCGTCACTATTCCAACTTCAAATGACTGACGTGCGCTCCTACTCCTAAATAAATGAAATATGATTTTTAAATTTTCGTTTCAGGTAAACTCTTACACCTAATCCTTTTTAGAGCATAATAGCAGCTAAACACTCTCATTTATTCAAAACCTTAGGTTGTCGTTTTGACATTTCTGGTGTTCTCTTCTGGCACTGGCGTAATTGTAACTCGCTTCTGAGGTAGGGGCGCCCGGAAGGCGGGGTTACAGCTGTTCTGGTGATGCGATTATGATGACTATTTAACTCATGCCCCAAATGGGAGTCAATGACCAATCACGTTTCAATGATTTCTGTTTTACAACCAATCAGAGTCGTGTTTCACGAAATATTTATCAGTGTTATAATTACCATATATTAAACAAAGCTCCTCCTTTTTAATATTCTGAACAGGTCTGACCGTTATTTTGCAGTGACTGAGCCTATAAGAAATACGGCTACCAGATTGTATATATAGTGCATACATGTCAACATTTGTAGCAATTTATTATACCAACAAAAAAAGAAACCACTGTTTCACTTTCTTAAATGTATTTTTTCCCAGGTAATAATCCAGAAAAATATAATTGTAATATTTACATCATACGACATCAGAAATGAATTAATATACAGATTGATGTTTCATTTTTTCTCCACTAGAGAGCATTCTTACAATATTGCGTTCCTTTGGCAATAAATAGTATGATCTGGTTGCAGTGATAAACAAAAGAAGCAGTAGAAGCGTACCTATCGTTTCTCATTTGTTTTCAAACATCGCCGTTTGCATTAAATATATAAATATTTTGAAATAACTACAGTTAAATAATGATTTGTGAGTAAACAGCTTAATTCTATTCGTTAAATAGTCCTAACAAATGCCACTCTTGATTTCCAAATTCTCTAGATAAATTCACTCCTCACTTCGTGAGTCGTGAATTTATCGATAATTTGGAAATCACTCGTGGCATTACTTATGATAATAGTGGTGCGCCAGGAGAGTCCTTAATCCTAAACTTAATCTAAGGCAAATATGAATGATGATGATTATGATGGTCATATGATGTTCAGGGACCGTGCGGGCCTTATAGTTTCCTGATACTGTATTTCTCTTACAAATGAGGAAAAATCGCGAGAAAAAAATCACCCAAGGAACTTGTCCCGACCGGGGATCGAATCCGAATTTTATAAACTTTTTTACTCAATTCATCATTTGTTCTAATTATCCAAGGTCCATCTACAATTTCTGCTGCTCGAAAATTTTCCCAAATACAGGGTGCAGCATAAGTCAGTTAACCGAAAATGCAAATATATTATTTTATGCAGCTTACAACATCTATACAAAAAACAACTACCGAAATTGTTCAAAGTGACCTCCATTGTTGTTAAAGCATTTATGACGTCGTTTTAACACTGATTTCCAGATGATGTCACACAATTTCCCATTATTAACAAAAGTGTTTTCAAATTCCTGTTCAATCAAATCCCGTAAATGTTGCAGGTTAAGTGGTTTTGTACTGAAAACTTTATCCTTCAAAATCACCTCAAGCAGTAGTGTTTGAGATTATATCATCAAGGTCCGGTATTCAAACCCCTGTTTCAACCAATCTGATTTTTCCCTTGTAACCATGTGCACTGGTTAATTGACTTATGCCGCACCCTGTAGTTATCATAAGTAATGCCACGAGTGGTTTCCAATTTATCTAGAGAATTTGGAAATAAAGATTGGCATTTGTTAGGACTATTTAGCGAATAAAATTAAGCTGTTTACTCGCAAATCATTGTTTAACTGTAGTTATTTTAAAACATTTATATATTTAATGTAAACGGCGATGTTTGAAAATAAATTAGAAATGTGAGGTTATGTTCATTCACTGCTGCTTGATCATATTATTTATTGCCAAATAAGATCGCAATATTGTAAGAGTGCACCCAAGTGGAGAAATAATGAAACACATCAAACTATATATCATAATCAACATTACGGGTTATTCATTTATTTATTAGTAAACAACTCAGTAAAATCAAGGAATCTCTTCATTATTTGTTGGAGAAAAATAATGCTTTTACCTGTTCAGAACATTAAAAAGGAAGCTTTCTTTATCACAAAAGCAGGAGCTGATAAAGAGAAATCGATAAAGAGAGAGGTGAAACACGACTGTCATTGGTTGTAAAACAAAATTCATTGAAACGTTATTGGTCATTGACTAGCATTTGTGGCATGAGTTAAATAGTCTTTCTTAAATTAACACGCGCTACCGACAGGTTGTGTCCGGGTGACACAAGAGATCTGAAAGTAGTGCGTAAAAAGGGAGAGGTTAACCCCTTAATTGGTGAAATTAATTTTTTGATGCCAGTGAAAACAAATCATGCATAACCGTAATTTATTTTGTATATATTGTTGTATAATTTAAGCTAATTTAAATAATTTTTACTGATTAATTTTACCCACTATTAATTAAGAATATTGAGCTGATCCCTCATTCGCCGAAGAACTCCGTGACCTTGTAAAGTGCGTATATGTTCCAAAGTACCGACAGGTCGTCTTTGTACAGTATGTATATGTTCAAAAATGTGGTAATTATTTGCACAAACAGGTTCTTTTGGACAATTTGCTCGCTGAATAGTAAACTGAACGATTCGCATGTCTATTGTTTTACGTACACATCAGCCATTTTCATGTTGTGGTGTTTGTTAGGAGGTCTTCATTCTAGTTTTCTAAACACAAAACTAATCCAATTTTAAACTATGAACAGTACAAAATGTCGGATATGTAGCACAAATAATTTCACTTTCAATGAAAAAACTGTAAATTCATTTAATCGAAGAAATTCAATAACTGATTATATATTTTTAGTCCGAGACCGTGGGTACGTTCCTCAAATTGGTTGGTTTAATAAATGAGAAAATACTAATCCATAAATACTAAAGGTAAAATACTCATTGAGTTTGTTTAACGCTAGGGGCGCTGATCTCCGAGTAGCTTATGTTATATTCCTACTCCATAACCTGTTTTTTATTCGCCTAAGATTACTCTAACATGAACTGACAAAAATGACAAATATTTTGTCTTGTTTCGGGTAAATCGTAAAATTGTTAATAAATTACTTGTAAATTCATAATAAATAAATAATTTTTTGCTACCTACATTACTATCCACCTGTTGCACTACATATTTGTTTTGTCTAATGCCACCAGGTTGTCTCTTATGTCATTTCTCACTTTCTCCCCTGGCTTTGGCAGAATTGTAATCCATTTCTTAGGTTGGGGCACCTGGAAGGCGGAGTTACGTTACCCCGATGATATGATGGGTGATAAATGATAATGAAGCGCCAGGAGAGTTCTTAACCTAAACTTAACCTAAATTCCAGACCATGGGCAACCACAGGAATAATTCCCTTTAAGAAAAAATGGCTATGGATTGACCGGGAATTGAACCCGGGACCTCATGAACTGTAGTCAGGAACGCTGACCTCTAGCCCATGAGGCAGGTTAAAGTTGCACTATATACAGAACTATTTATTACGTTTTTGAAAGATAACAATGCGAAATATCCCTCAATCAAATAGGCTACGACATTTGAACGTCGCGGTTCAACAATAGCATCACGGTCACGTGGTTACGGCAGGAATAATATTTCAAAATTTGTTTTGCTATAAAAATAATTACAAATTCGCATTCCTTTATTTCAGGAAAATCGGGAATCAAAATATTTTGCTTTGGACGTAAATTAATAAGTGATGGCGTCAAATGAAAGCTGTGATTGCAGGTAAAATTTTGCTAGAATACGAGGTAAGTTCCAATTAAAATATAAAATAAAGTTGGTTTTGAATTAGAATGTAGGCCTAGATGGGCCTGCAGTGGAGCCACTTTACCTCTGATTTTCTTGTATTTTTTCTTAATTTTCGTTGTTCCTTCTTGACATTTTTGATGTGAATACGTGTTTGAAATAGCGTCCACAATTCAGACAACTAATGATAACAAAATCGGGGGATACACTTTGGTGTTGCAGCTACATATCTATCACCTACATCCAACATGTAATTACGTCCCTCCATAGATAAAGGATCAAACAATTCCTAACGTTGACTGTGGACTGTGATGCATCGCGCGCGGCGGCGGAGTGAGCACCGCCATTTTGAGGTTGTTTCGCTGCGTCACATAATTTTCGTTTAGTATAAATTTTGACTCAGACAAGTTACGACGTTCGTTTGAGTTTCAATCGTCAGCTCTGTCAAGATGTATCGATTGGGAATATAAAACATTAGACAAAAAGCCTGATGTCCAAGTTCAGGAATCTAACCCCGGGACATCTGGAACGCTGACTACAAGGCCACGGGGCCTGTGAATGTTCAGGCATTAATTTCTCAAATGTTTTCGTAAAATTATATATTTTGTACGTTGTCCATGTTAACATGATTGCTATTTTTAACTTTTTTTCATGTAATTTTATTTTTAACAGTGTAACCACCTGTTATTCAGTTTTAAAAATAACTGCAATAATCGGGTTACCATGGCAACGCATGTTCATGTACAGTTTATGCTCTCACACGTCTGTCTGTTTTCATTACAAGATATTAAGGTACAAGTTTCTTCTCTTCAAGTCCGATACAATCCAAAGTCCATTAGAAATTATGTCAACATTATCGAGTACGCAATTCGAACTTGTCTAAATGGTACAAAGAGTAGGATGCAGGTAGGCAAGCAGTTTTCAGATACAGTAAAACTTACTCAAAGCGGAATCGCATGGGACCAATTTATTTTTCCACATTAGACAAAATTCCGCATTATAAAAAACAAAACTTATTAATAATCTTAGATTATAGAGTACCGTGTATGTCTTTTTATGTACCTTGGATTAATTGTCGTCCCGCTGCGTTGAAAAGTGAAGTGTAGTATGTACGAGCGACTTCGACGGTACCGCGCGAAAAAAACAGTCCCGTTTCGCCAGCTTTGAAAATGTATCTTAGGCGCGTATCCTGAAATTAAAGTATGCAGTTTCGGTTCACCAACTACACTTTCGTCCACATCCTTTGATTCCCCGCAAATTTCATTCCACACTACATTGTGTCCTGTTTTAAAACTGTCCAGCCAACCTGAAGATGCCTTCAAATCGTTATTCCCTAGGGATTTAGCAACAGCTAGAGCTTGACTTTGGAGCATCGGTCCGGAAATTTTGATATTAGTTGATTTCGTCATTTCCTTTTTTTTTTTTTTTTCTCTTCATTTAACCATTTCTTTGCATCCATTTTTTTTTGTGTTTTAAAGTCTCATAAACTAGAGTTTTTCCACATATATATTTATTTCGCGTACTGAGAGTTTTATATTTATTTTTAATCACTTCCACTTTTTCGTCTAATGACAATGAACCATACGTTTTAGCTATCTTTATTCCGTAAATTCAGACGCTACCTGTGAAATATCGGCCTCAGAACTTAAACTAATTTCAGAAGATTACAGCGCAATGATTATTTGAAATACAGGTACGGTGCGTGTATTTCGCATAACGGATGTGTAGTGAGGCCGAAAGCAAATTTCAGGTACAGGTAGAATCTCTAATTCACCCGGCGGCAGGAATAATTCTTTATTTCTTACGCCTAAAAGGAATTCTATGAAGTGGAAATTAATATATTTTTCTCTCTGTCTTTCCGCTTTATAAAAATTATATTCATGAAATGTGTAGAAATGTCCTTCCGTTTCCACTTTGGACAGATTCCGTTTTATACAAGGTAAATAAACACAAAATTACTATTATTACGCCGGAACCAATAAATTTGTTCGCATTGGACAGATTTCCGCATTTTCACGTTCCGGATTAAACACGTTTTACTGTACCTTGAAATTCACTGTTCAATTTTGTACTAGAGCAAGTCAACACATCGTCAGAGGATAAAGAAGGCCTAATAAGCTGTTAGTTTGTGCTAATGATGTAGTATTATTAGGCGATAGCGAGGAGATACTAAAGGACCACACGCACACACTACTGAGTAACACTAAGAAATTGGAGCTGGAAATAAACCAATAAAACTAAATATATGTTCACACAGAGAAATACATTATATAATGGAAATGGACAGTTAATGACAAATGAGGCAAATTTTGAGGAAGTGGCTGAATTCAAATACCTAGGAACAATAATCACAAACAGGAATGAGATGCACAAAGAAAGTAAAGATAGGATCAATTCTATTACGGATTACAGGGATTTTTGTAAAAAAAACTGAAAACATAAAACTGTTATACGAAACAGATACTGAAACAATGACTATTACTTTAAGCGAGGAGAAAAGATTAAGAGTGTTTATAAATTAAGTTGTTACAAACATTTTTGAAACAAAGAGACGAACAGACAGATGAATGAAGATGACTATATGACAGCGAACTGCGTGATCTTTATGGAAAACCAGATGTAATAAAAACAGTACAATCTTAAATTGCATAGACTGGAGTGGACAGGACATGTGGCACGAATGGGGAATGAAATACGATCATAAAAACTCATTGTATGAAAATGAGAGGAAAGCGTCTAGTAGGTAGACCAAGAATGAAGTGGCAAAATGACATTAAATATGATTTGAGGAAGGTAAATTATAAAGTGGATGATTGAAATAGGGATGTTTGGAGAGCTTATGTCCACGTGGCCTTGAACCTACTGATTCAAAATAAGAAGACAGTTAAGTTAGTCTTTTTGTATAAAGACCGCAACATACGTATAAACTTAAAAAATGTTACGTATTTTTAATAAGCACATAAAACGCTAATGCCTTTCTGAGAAATAGAATTTTCAAATTGTGTTAGTGCGGGTATATCATTTGGTGTTGAAGGTTCTGCAAATAGACCTAGGCTCTATCTCACAGGGAGCGGAGTTTTAGGTTTTAAAAGTTAAGACTGCAAGACAGTACAGTGATAAAATTAATGTACAAACTGCAGAAATGAAGTTCTTACGTTCAGTAGCAGCTGCGACAATTTTGGACAGAAAAAAGAAGTGAAGATATTAGAAAAGACTTAAATATTTTTAATTTAACAAATATAATTGACAACATGAGAAACAACTGGTATGAACATGTTAAAAGAATGCCTACAGATAGAATCCCTCAGCTGTTATTAAAGTACAAACCAATAGGACATAGAAGTGTTGGACGCCCATTTACTAGATGGGAAGGTTCATTAAATCCCACACGATGTGAAAACAGGTCAAAAGGCCTAATTTCAAGAAGTAGAAAGAAAATAAGTATTTATACAGTATTCATTCAGCTGATATTTAAAATAATATAAGTTACAAAAATATTTCTCGATAAACTAAATAGAACATTATTCATTTATAATTTAAAAGTAAGCTGTTTAATATAAATGTAATATTGCTAGATCACACACAAACATTATTGAGAAACTATTTTGTAAGTTATATTACAAAAACAAATCAGTTGATTGGATATAAATTAATTTTATCACTATACTGTGTTGCAATATTAACTTTTAGAACCTAAACCTCCGCTCCCTGTGACGCCTCTATCAGTTCCGGAGGTTCATGGCAGCGTAGGCCTAGTTATACTGTAAGAGTAGGTTCAAAATGTTGATAGTCCGATGCCACCCGCCAGTTTCCAGATACACAAACAAATAATTATTTAAATTTGATACATTGTTCATTTAATTCAAAACATTAGTTAACGTTTTAAATGAGGGTTTAGAAAGAGATCTTCTTCATATTCATAATTTGTAGGATTTTCATCCTGTTTATTCCCAATACCATATGTATCATTATCGAGGGAAGGATTCTTACAACTCATGCGCAGAGCGAGGCTTCGAGATACTTTGCAGCATAAAATATAATTTTCACATGTTCCATTCCTAAACCTGATGATTCCATTTATATCTTACAAACGATGGCTCTGTGTATAACAGGGGAGAAATATGTCCAAATCAAATGTAAATTCCACGAAACTAATTTACAGAAATTTAGTAATCCACAACTTCTTGGAAAATTTCTACAAAGAAAAACACATAAGGAAAATGATTAATACAAAAGTTTTATTTCCCACTAACACTATCAACCCCTGTGAACCATTTTAGTACAGATATAAGCTCTCCATACATCTATATCCTGAGATAATATCTTCCAATCATTCCCTCTGTAATTTACGGACTTCCTTCAATGTTATTATCCCACCCTGTCCTTGCTCTTCCTACTGAATGGTTTCCGCTTTGTGTTTCCTATAACAAGTATTCATTTTTATAACGTTCCAAATGTCCTGCCCATCGGAGTCTATGAAACTTAACTCCTCATATTATATCTGGTTTTCTATCAAGATCATGGAGTTGACTCCATTCACCTGTCTACATGCACTTTATTCACAAATACCCACATTTTCTTACGTCTTAAAGTAAGAGATCTGTTTCGCATCATTTTAATTTATAACCTGAAGAAACGCCATTTTATATATTATTAATTTAACAAGTTTGAGAGAATTTTAGACAACAAGAGGCTCTGTCATGTATACCCAGAGATGATCCTATGCATAATTCATTTCTGTTTGTTACGGTTGCAAGTTATTTGAATTCAGACACTTCATTAAAATGTCCATAATTAGCTATTGATATTTTGCACATATAAGAAGAAGATTACCACAATAATTGTCAAAATGTACTAATCAGTTATAAACGTTTATCTTTCTAGGAAACTACATTTGAAAATAAATTTGTTGCAATGAAGAAACACAAGATGGTGAGATTGAAAACAACAGTACATGGAAGTCATTCAAATAATCTCAGCACTATGAGTGTGTAAAATAAATTATATGAGGAGGGAAAACTGTTTGGTAAGAATATTGTAGCCTGGATGGATGCAACAAAATGGGTGATTTCATTCGCAATACACAAGTCGATTGCATGAACTTTATGGTGAAAACAGGTCATTTTATATAAATTTAAATATAAAATAATTTAATATGCATATATTTATTTACATGTAGAACCACTGCTCAAGAAAACATAACTTCAAACAAAATCACATACAGGTTGTTTCTACATTTAATTCAAAATTTCTTCACGAAAGAAAAAAAAAGTATTACATGGGAATTAATTGTGTGTGCAACTACAAATTTCTGTCATTTTTCTTTCACTTGGAATCGTTTACCCTTGAGGAGAATTGATAGGCGCTTAAAACAATGTAGTACAGCACCTTCATTCTCGCTTTGTCGTACTGTGATACTTAGAAATGAGAAGTTTTCTAGAAATGCAATATAAAGATGTAAATGAAGAAAAATCATCACTCCACATAAGCAGATATTATTTGGCGTAAAAATTGGGTGAAGTTGTAGTTAAGGTATCTGGATCTCTGAGTGTTGTGCTGACGTGATGCCTTTCTTGTTTTTCAGGTTAATGGAACCTGTAGGATGAATTCAAGAATACAAGAATGCCGGAACTCTCCTTGGGACTGGTCGAACACCAGATTCGTCTGGTTAGTTTAAGTCCTTTCAGGGTGTAACTTGGACATCCTTTTACCCGGAGGTGCACCTTAAAATATCGGGCCAAAAAACCATGGCCATATCTTGGCATCTGGTTCAACGTGATACATATGTGCAAGTGTGTATGTACCATTTTTATAAATACTCCTTTAACACATTGGTGACCGACAGCTGTGTGATCCACCCACCCCCGCTAGACCGGACATTTTTCTCAGTGACTGGACTTTTAAATTTTAAACCGCGCTAGCATACTGCGATTTTTACATCTATATGTACATTTAGTAACAATAATATTTAAGCATTTATTTATTAGTGAACTGACCACACCTTCTAGTAGAAATTGAGGGTGTGATAGCGTTGGAAACATTCCCCTTTATGTAAAGGCACAGTGCAGGATAATATGTAGTGAGTTTCTTTTATTTTCATTTCTTGTATTCACTGCAAACGCGGCAAGGTTTGGAGGGCTATTTTTTTCTTTCCAGTCACAATTGGTGTTAATTTATGTTTCTTCATGTCTTCTGAAAGGCTCCCTGGTGGGTCTTGACAATACAACCTTCTTGCTCCATTTCACTGTTTTTCTAAGGATGGAGTAATGTGATAGGTACTGGTCAGCCCTGTCTATGCCCTTCAAATGCTTGTTATATTGAAGTATTCAATAGACCATTTGTACAACTTTACCGACCCCCCCCTTCCCCACTCTCTAGTTGCCTGATCTAATGTCCTAACCATTCTTACGTCACTTTTATCTTTCCATGTTTGTAGCAAAACTTCTCCCTTACTGCAAAATACACATTCTCCTCGTTTGAGTTTATTTCCTGCTTCCACAAATGATTTTGGAAGACCCTTGTTAATCCGTATTGTTCCACAAACTATCATCTTTCTTTCTAGCAAATTTTCAGCTATAGCCACTCTATTATAATAATTATCCTGGTAGACATGATGCCACAGATATAAACTCGGCTCCAGAATGCAAAATAGTGTTTCTTATAATTTTTTGCCACTCTGCAACATATATTTCCAGGTTACATATTAGCCAGTAATCGCCTAACTATCTGCACTAAAATTCCATATTTCACCAGCCGTCTGTCTTGATACTGTAAACTACTCTTTCTGTTAAGATGGAAATTATTATAATTGTTATTATCATTATTATTCCAATACCATTAAATGTATTTCAGGTGTGAATGATGGAAAGATGACCGCAGGTTCCAGGCAACACCCAGGTAATTTATAATGACTTTGAGTAAGTTAATGTCATTTCATGTCGCATATAATTTGGAAGATGCATTCAACATTCCGTGTAGATAATCATCCTGCACATTTTTTACCTCAGCCACAACTCTTTTCGACAAACCGTTGTGAAACTTTTGTTAATATAAGCATCGGGATGTACCTTAACTACAACTTCATCCAATAAAACGCCAAACAATATCTACTATGTGGGGCGATGATTTTTTTATTTACATTTGTAAATTGCATTTCCAGAAAACCTCTCATTTTGAAGTGTCACAATTACAGCAGACTTGCTATGTGGTGTACTGCATTTGTATGAACAACCTATGAATTCTATTCAGTGTAAATTGATGTCTAGAGACAAAAAATATAAAATAACAGCTGTACACAGAAATTAGTTCCCGTGTAATATTTCTTCCTCCTTCAAGAAATTTTCATTGAATATAAAAAAACCTGTTTGTTATTTTATTTTAAGTTGTGTTTCCTTGAGCAATGGTTAGATAACATAAACAACCTGCACTGTAACTGTTAATGATTGTTTAAATATTAAGTTTACATTATATTTTGGAAACGTAATTTTTCGAAGTGAATTTTATACCACAGTTCTCTATTTTCCGTATTTATAATTCATAATATCTTTCTTTGAATTTTTTTAAAGGTTAATTTCTATTCTTTGCTTTACAGAAGATAAGTATTTTGCTAAAAATGTAAATAAAAGGTAAATTAATCCAACAACAGTATGAAGTGGGCTGAAATTTGGTGTGGAAACAAGACAGCAAATGAAGAACTCCTGATATTTGTGGTCAGAACAGCAAATCATGCTGCTTGCTTTGTCGAGTAAATGGATCCGAGTGACCAGGCCCTCCTGATTCTCGAGGGGGGATAAATATCGCAACTATCAAGTGTTACTGGAGCATTTCTAATTTTTTACTTTTATTAACTTAAATATTCTTATCGATAAATTTTCAATATAGTGAAACATGTGACAATATATTTATAATGTTCAATTATATTTCAGGTTGAAATCATGTGGAGCAACAAGAAACTAATTTTCATTATGTAAAAACCACAGAGAAGAACTTTGTACATACTGTTCTTGGAATATGCATCTTAGTTCCCACATTATGCCATATAGAAAGATTCCATTTAGGAACTACTATTGGCATAAATAATAACTAACTGGCGCTACTGAGCCTGTAGGTTCATGGCCTTGCTAACATATGCTCTCCATAGCTAACGTTTCCAAACCATATCTTATATAATTTAATGTAATCGAGGTTAATATTATTCTCCCATCTCATTCTTGGCCTGCACACTAAGGATTTCTCAAGTTTCATGCCCCTCTTTCATTCCCAATTCGTGCCCATCGCAGTCTATGAGCCTTAACTGTTCTTATTACATCTGGATTCCTACAAATATCATATAGCTCAGTTATGTAGTCTTCTCCATTCACCTCTCTCTTCATCTCTATTTGGTGCACAAATGTTCCTATGAACTTCATTCTAAAATACCCATAATATTTTCTCCTCACTTAAATTAAGAATCTATGTTTCGCATCCATATAATATAAATGGAAGAATAACAGTTTTATACATTTCCAGTTTAATATAGTGGCCAACTATTATGTAATGTCCTAACATTCCATGTTCATAGAAACATGTCACTGTGTTTGGGCCTTTGCCATGGATTCCCTCGAGTAATCCTGCCCGGAGAACTGAATGGGGGACTATTTTACTCCAGTTTCTTGACGGTTGTATTTTTACGGTGAAAGATCATCACTATTTCGACCAATGTACTTCCAAAGCTTTAAATAATACTTTAACACTATGGTGTGATAAATATGTCTTCTGTTTTTTTGTGGCGGAAACTTTGCAGTTTTTGAATAGCAACCACAAGATGGTGCTGGTGATGTCTCATCTTTGAACTTATTGCCACGTGTTGGTGCTCAACGATAAGTCAATCTGCTTGTGGTCTCCAGACCTGGTTACAATGTATTGTGTGGTACAAAGTAAGTAACCAATACAGACTGCGTCAACTACCATTATTAACAGAAACTAAATAATAATAAAGTGTAAGTGTTCTTATTGAACAATATCAGTTTACAATCTTTAGAATCTTTTTTTGCAAATTTCAAAACAATTCTCATGAAAAGGTTTCGGGAAAAACATTTAAAGATGCCCGCTGATCCTATCTGATAGACACCAAAAATAACCATGACCAAAATGTATATTTATACCAGCTAATACCCGGCGTGCGTTGCTACACCTAAATAAATAAAATATTAAAGTTTAATTAAACTGTATGATATACGCTGAGACGAACCAAACATGGCAGTTGTTAGTTTTTAATTTCGGATTTCAGGTAAACCTCCACTTCTAATTGTCGCATTTTGCTAATTTTTAGATAATCCTACCTCTGATTATTTTAACCCGTCAGTGACGCACCCTTTTACTTGCTTTCCTACTGCATGGACGGAGGCCATTTTAACATTTTAGTATTCCTAGAACACTGATTTGTATAAACGATCATAACTTTTTTAAATATCGATGGATTTGAACGAAATTTTTACTTGTTAGCTCAGAAATAAATGAGAAATTTAATACATACCGTATGGAGTTCAGTAGCCTTTATAAACTATTAAAAAAAATTTGAAATCTGAATTTCTAGCTCATGATACACATTTTTACTAAATAATTTGATTTGCTCACATTGGACATCCCTGTTTCTTTCTGTGAGACACTAAATATATTGTGTGGCATAGTGCTGATTCATCTGTAACTTGTATATACAAAAGCAGCTGACATACATAACCAAAATCAGAATGAATATTTAGAAGAGTGAACTCAAGCTCAATCTTGTGTCAAAGCGATAGCAATGTTTATACTTAGAATCTGAATTATTGCTTGGATTCGTATAAAAATTCTACAGCAGTTATTTACAACTACACAGACCATAAAAATAATTTTCTCTTATTTTAGTACTATTAATTTTAGAAATAAAAATCACATAACCTTAGTAGTTGAGCTTGGTGTGATACAGCTTGAAACACTCTTCAATTCACAGACCTACATAACATTCCTGGCAGCAATAAACAGATGTCTTTCTTCTCCCATGTTTAGTACAAACAACACACCTCCTTTGAGGTTTCAATTTATCACTTTTAGGGGTAATTTTTCTGATGAAGTGTCTTTTAGGTTACGACTGGCCATAATTACGTATATAACGCACGACACCGCGCCCCAGACCCCCCAGACTGATTCCTTGTAAGTAACATCTATTTGAAAGAGGCAAAATAAATCAGGTATTCCCCTAAACAGGTCGATTTATATATCAATCGATAACTTGTATATCATTTTATCGACCTGAAGAATTAGATTGTGTATAAGTTTATTAGAAGCCCTGCAGAAAGCAGCACAAAGCTAGGTCTGTGTGCCATCGAGTGTTGAAGTAAGAAACTACTTCAACCTCAATACCACATGCACAAAATGTGATCATAGCTGATTCATACACTTAGAAAGAAAGCTAAGATCTTAGGCTTCAAAATTATATTGTTCATACGCAAATATAAGAATACACAGCAGTAAAAAAAACAAATGAAAAGGTCGCGCGCATTTAGAGAAAATTACGATTACTTCAATCTCATCTGATTTTTAAAAAAATAATATGAAATTAAATTTTAAACAAATATTATTTTTATTCAAAAAAAAGCTCATAATTTCTACGTTAAACACAAATAAATTACATATTTGTAGCTTCAATAATGTATGATCCAGAACAGAAAGAAAACACGCCTGCATAGGTCTATACCACATATAGATGTCGGCAATAAGTGAAGAAGAGAGGGTCTATACCACGTATGGATGTCGGCGCTGACGGGTTAATAGGATATACTGAGTTTCATTGTTAAACATCGAAAATTGTGATCGCTTGAGCAATGTTTAAATTTTCACTTCAGGTGAACTCCTACAGCTAAAGTTTTAGACGGTTCAATTGTGAATCTAAAACATCCGGGACCCACTCAAACACACACAAAAAGTTTCATCAAAGTTGGTTAAGTCGTTTAGGAGTTCAGTGACATACACAAGTATATATAGGTATATACAGGGTGGTCATAAAGTCTCGATCCATTTCTGTGTTAACGTAATTATTTTCTTTTAGCATAATCTAAAAGCATGCTGACGATAGAAGAACGTGAGTATGTTGTTAGTGCGCGGATTATCTTATACCGAGATGCGACAGGCGTTCACTCAGACCAGGACCAACACGAGCAAACATCCAGTTACTTTGCAATAAATTTCAAAGAATATTAGGAACGTTGCGGATCAACCACACTCCGGGAGATCTTTTCTACCAGAAGAGACTGTTCAGCGAATCAATCTAACGAAGCCCGAGAGCATCAAGTCGTCGTTTAAGCAATGAGTTAGATTTTACAAAATAAACGATTTTGAAAGTTTTACACTTTACGTTGAAAATAAAATCGTACCATACTCAGGTGCTCCACAAATTAGACGCAGAAGATTACGCACCTCGCCAGGCTGCGTGTTATGATTTGATAGCGGCTGCACACAATGAGGACCTTATGGATCACATCCTGTTCAGTGATGAGGCCACGTTCCACATCTGTGGCAAAGTTAATAAACACAACACCTGAATATCGGGTGCCGAAAGTGAATATATGGCTTGGAAGTACGAAGACCACAGTGTATGGACCCTTCATGTTCGCAGAACAGACAATTAATGGTAACAATTACCTTGACATGCTCAAGTTATTCCTCGAACTACAGCTACACCAGAATGGCCCCTGGACTTCTTTGCTTGGGGATTCATAAACGGGAAGGTGTAAAAGATAAAGGTACGGGATCTCCAGGATCTTAGGACTCGAATTCGCAATGCAGTGACGGCTATTTCACCAGCTATGTTACAAAACGTCTTTCGGGCTACTCTCTAACGATTGGAGCAATGCTTCGAAATTGACGGAGGCCATGTTGAAATATGATAAACATGTATACATACCTTGACCAGGGATTACAATGGGATGCCACGGCTGGTACAGAGTCATCTACAATTGGTAACGTAACTACGTCATGTGGCGTCCGTAGCTGAATCCCGGTGGCGCCTTTGGTCGTTGTAGCAGAATTTAAAAGTAAAAAAACAAATGCAAATTGCGAGGCGCAAGGCACGCATCCCGGTCAGCCATCGGTTCTCTATGGTCATAGAGGCTATGGTCAGCCATTACGTTATTAATGAATTTTATCTGTCCTTGAAACAACGAAAATGCTTTTGAAATGTTGTGCACCAAGGCTGCAAGAATTATATTGGAAGAGGCAAACCACTTTTCTGCTTCACTCGAGAACTCAACAGGTATTTATTTGTATTATATGAATATTATATATATTAAAAATATTATTTTAAACAATCTGTGTAACAGTTCAGACATTTTGAAACATTCATTTACAATATATGTAAATTTCGAAAGTTGAAATATTTGAGTTAAAATTACTTGTTTTGGTATTTAAAAATAAGTTTTGTTTAATTCGTATGTGTGCCATATTTAATATTAAATATAAAAATACGTTAATATTAAAGTTATTCATATTCATATATTAATCATTTTTTAAGATGAATCTATTTTCAACGACTATTTAACTCATGCCCTAAGGGCCGGTTTCACCAACACAGGTAACCGTGTTACCGGTGAATTAAACGGAGCGTTTCCCAGCTTCACTACAATTTGCGTTTCACCAACAACAGTAACTTTTCACCGGGAGTTATTTCGTCGTATTTCGTTAGTAAACCGTAACCGCACGAATTTGGTCGGTAGAATCGGAGGGTGATATATAACGGAGGGTGATTCCTATATTAAAATGGCGTGTGAAAGACTGGACGTTTTTAACATTGAACGTGAATATGGTTTTAATTATTATTTTGAAGGCCAATTGAATTGAAAAAATACTCTAGTTGGGTAGAAGAACTGTGTGAATAGTTTGAAAATTACGATTACAGTGATATCGCAGACTTTCGAAGATACCAGGCCTGTCTACCTGATAGGCTACTGCACATTTGGATCATCGGAGAGCTAAGTTTATTTCATTATTGAAACTGACTTTATTGATGTATAATACCAGTACTTTACACAATGAATTACTAATTTTATTCACTCATGCTTATATATTTAAAACCAAGTTAGTATCGGTACAAAATAATGTGAGGTTATGTTTATTATTTGACTATTTTTTAACAATATATTTAATTACTGATTACAGAATATATTTTAGAAAGTATTTGAGTTTTATTTGATATTCATAATATTTTGAGTTCTTAAATACAGTCGGCCTATTTTTGTTAAAATGGTTAGCAAATAACATAAATCTAGTATGAATACTGTCCTATTATATAAAACAAGTCAGGTATAAATACAAGTAAGTTTAATTCGTTAATGAAAATTATTTTATTCATGTACAATACCAGTACTTTACACAATGAATTACTAATTTTATTCACTCATGAATACATATTTAAAAGCAAGTTAGTATCATTACAAAATAATGTGAGGTTATGTTTATTATTTATGGACTATTTTTGAACTATATATTTAATTACCAATTACAGAAATATATTTTATAAAATATTTGGTTTTATTTGACATTCTTAATATTTTGGGATATTAAATACAGTAGGCCTATTTTTGTTGAAATTGTTAGCAAGTACCGTAATTTAAATCTAAGTATGTATATACCTACAATATAGAACAAGTAATGAGATCCTAGGTCTAAATACAAATATTTCTAGAGATAATTTCCAAAAATGTGTTAATCTTAAATGCCTTGTAGATAATCAGTACCGGTAATATATCTGACATCCAAGACAATTTTCCTGTTATTTAATGTTAGAGCAGTGGGAATTATGCTAAAATTGTATAGTGGCCTAACATATATTGTCGTTAATTGTAAGATCAAGTATTTATCTGAAAACATGTTCCAGAACAGAACAGTCATTATATGTAATCAGCAGTTTCTCTATTATTTGATTTTATTATTCTAATTCTGTGATACTACTTTTCTTTAAATCATATGTTTTGACGAGTCTTAATATTGTAGACTAAACACCTGTAGCACTAAAAATAATTCATGAAGTAACTGCAGATCAATGATAACATTTGATATATCAGCATGTGCAAATCTATGATACACAGAAGTTACAAATTGTAAGAAATGCAAGTTACTAAGCATACAGGGAAAAACTGCACTTAAACTAGCGTCAAATATTTTCAAAGTCCTATAGAATAACAGTGCGCATGCACCAGAGTTTGTAGAGCCACCGATAACCCACAATCGAACCACATATTGATTATCATCCTGGATTACTATCCGTCGCTATGAAATTTAAATGACCAATATTTGCAATAAGTCCCCAAATCTATGTTATAAAGATATATTAATAATATTAAATTTACCAAACTTTATTAAAAATGGGTGTACACTTACTTATCGCTCCCTAACGCTGATCCAACCAGCGATAACCCAAAACAGCGATAGAAAAATCATAGACTAAGTAATATACTCTGTGGAGAAAATAGCAATTAGCATCACAATATTGTCTAACAGTGTCATAATATTGTGATTTGCATATTTAAATAAATACTTCAAAACTGTCTAATAATTTTATAAAATTGTTTGAAAAAGTTTAAAATAATAAATAATGTTAGTAAATACAAAAGAAGAGTTATAGTTTACAAAAAGAAGAGCTATAGTTTACAATAATATAACTGAAAAATCAAGCGCTAGTAAAAGTGCAGTTGAGCCAGCATACAGTAATCCTTATGTATTATACACCAGTGGTATACTATGTTGATTGTGAAATCTATAATTTTAATTATTGATAAAATAACTTCAGCTAGTTATGAATAATTCACTTGTACTGCTATATGCGTGTATTATGTGAGTTGATCTGTACAACACAATAAGTTTATATTACATACTGCTTTTTTTTTTTTAGATATCAAGCCATTTCTCCAATAAATCAGCTGCTCCTGGCTTTGGACAATGATTAGATAAGGGTTCATCATTCAGGAGGGGTCAGGAGATCAACAGTCCTAAGATATTGTCTGCCGAGTCAGTTGTGCCATTGCAATTTCTCGACTTCAAGCTACATCCCTAAAGACCGGAAGTTCAATGGATTACACAAAGAAAGAATAAAGACCTGGTGATGGTGTTGCAGAATAGTTCAAGTAACTTGAAATACTACTTCTCTTTAAAAGTGAAGGCTATTTGTAAATCAAATATGGCATTTTGTGACATCATTGCTAGGTGAAGAACAATTTATGGCAAATTATAACATTTGCAACTATTAAGTCTAACAGTTATAAATATTTATACACATCAGTCTTAAACTTAGAACAGCTTAAAAAAATAACTCACCCTAGCTTACATTTCTCATATTGTAAAATGTAACGTTGTTAGTTACGTCATATAACTTTGTTATAATTTCTCTATAAATTATTTTTTTCATAATTGGGTTTGGAGAGATGGAATTCAAGGGATAGATGTTGAAACAGATGTCCATGTTAATGTATTTCTGTCTTCTTTGTACACACTTGCAGATAACATGTACAATGTATCTTAAATCAGAATGTTGAAGGTTATTGAGAAGCTCTTCAGTTCTAGGAAGTGATGTAGGAATTAATTTAAAACTGATTAATGAATTTCATATCATTGGGCTACTGATGTTTTACACAATATTTTAAGATATACAGGTGAGCAAGTACTTCAGGACGTTCTTAATCTCAATTTAGTTGCATTATTTGAGAAAGAAAAATATTATTTTAACCGAGACAACAATGGTGTAAAGTGAAGGCTCATCAAATCCCATTGTAGAGTAAATTGTTAATTATATTTTTGTTCTATAATATTTTAATCAGTGATGATACTGTAATAATTTAAAAATATTTTAGGTTTTTATGTGATTTATTGTTCTACATTCAAAATGTGCAGTACAATTTTAAATATTTTACTAAAACTGATTGCCTGTGAACATTTGAGAGATGCTGTAGAATGTTACGCAGTATGAAATTATAAAATGAGTAAATTATATACATGTTCCTCAGTCTTATTGTTTTGCAGTTTGTTGTATCTGATAGAAACAATAAGATATTTGAAGCAGTAAATAATAAGAGTTTATTTATATGAATTATTGTATAATTTTGAAAAATATTAAATAAAATATAATTTCAAAATAATTACTTCTATGTGTTACCCCTAGTGTTTTCAAGTCATTTTCAAACATATTCCTGTATTTAATGTTTTATTTTAGGAAGTAATATTTTGAGATTCTTTTCATTAAATTATTTGGAGTCTGTTCATCTTACCTCAATATTAATGTTGATTTGTTCTTGAACATGTTTCGATTATAGCATATCAATGATTATGATATAAGCAAAACATGTTCAAGATAATCAACATTAATATTGACTCCAAATAATTTAATTAATATTCCTGTGTGTTACGTTGGAGACTATCTTTTCTTGAGGAAATGCAGTGATGGAATTGAAGACTATAGGGAAAAAGAGAGGTAAGTCAGTAAATGTGATAAAAAAATCAGTTAAGGGCACATTCATATAGCTTGAGCAGTGAATTTTATATGGGCTAAATTATGGAGCAAAAGTAAGGCTAGTCACTGAGATTTTTTTTTTTGCAAATGCCCCAGGTTGCCCTTCGACATTCCTGGTGTTCCCTCCTGGCATGGCGTACTTGTAACCCACTTCTGGGGTTGGGGCGCCTGGAAGGCAGGGTTACATTGCCCCGATGATATAATGGATGATGATAGTTGTGCACCAGGAGAGTCCCTAATCCCAAGCTTAATCTAAGATGAATATGAATACAATGATTTCGGGGACCGTTTGGGTCTTACAGGGGAGGAAAAACCCAGAAAAACTGTCCCGACCGGGGATCGAACCCAAGGCCCATTTGATAGTGAAAAAAAAAGGTAAGTCTATAGTGAACAGGGGAAAAGGAAAGCAAGTCATTTTAATCTAACTGTTGCAGTGCAGGTGTAGAGTAATAGAACTGGATTTATTCAATATTGGTCTTATTTGGGAGGAGAATTACATGTACACTATTTTTTCATTGTATTGCTTCATATGTTGTTTTATTAGTAATATTGTGCGAGAAAAGTGAAAACTGGAATCACATACATTCAAAATGAATGAGTATGATCAATAACTGTGTATCTTATGAAAGCTGTAAGAAGAGGAAGAGTTTTTGGCAGGATGAAAGATACTAACAAAAATTGAGAGCTCAGATTCATGAAACTGGAGACTCCTGTAATTGTAGGTTAAAATATTTAAAACGTATTGATGTAAATCAGCAAAATAAATGAATCAACAAATTCAAAATTTACAATGTTAGAGGCACAATCTTTATATATATTAAAATTAATGTTGGGAAGTAAACATTATGAGGTTATATCATTAATAGTGAGTGGAGAACATATTTTTAATAACACGTCATACAATTTCAAATTTATTTGATTTAAGTCCATTGGTTTCGAATGAATTTTTCATTCATCTTCAGTTTATTTTCATGACACCAACTGTTGAAATTCTATGTTTGTTCATTTCACCATGGATACCTCTAACGCTGCCATCTTTTGGTTGGCTTTATAAATTTTGAAATAATTTTTTTTTCTATAGGAATATCAAAATTCATTGATCAATATTTATTCTTTTGAATGAATATCTTCTCCCAAACTGTTAATTCTAATAGTTTATCCAATTGTTTCAAAAGTTTTGCATCTCTATTAATTTTATGATGTTCTAATAAACTATGTGCAGCAATTGCTGATATTTAAATTTCACAATTTGAAACAATTGGATAAACCATTAGAATGAACAGTTTGGGAGAAGATATTCATTCAAAAGAATAAATATCGATCAATTAATTTTGATTTAAGTCCATTGGTTTCGAATGAATTTTTCATTCATCTTCAGTTTATTTTTATCACTCCAACTGTTGAAATTCTGTTTGTTGATATCACCATGGTTACCTCTAATGCTGCCATCTTTGGTTGGCTTTATAAATTTTGAAATAATTTTTTTTTCTATAGGAATATCAAAATTCATTGATCAATATTTATTCTTTTGAATGAATATCTTCTCCCAAACTGTTAATTCTAATAGTTTATCCAATTGTTTCAAAAGTTTTGCATCTCTATTAATTTTATGATGTTCTAATAAACTATGTCCTGCAATTGCTGATTTTTCAATTTCACAATTTGAAACAATTGGATAAACCATTAGAATGAACAGTTTGGGAGAAGATATTCATTCAAGAATGAATATCGATCATATTCATTCAAAAGAATGAATATCGATCAATGAATTTTGATATTCCTATAGAAAACAATTTATAAAGCCAACCAAAGATGGCAGAATTAGAGGTAACCATGGTGAAATCAACAAACATAGAATTTCAACAGTTGGAGTCATGAAAATAAACTGAAGATGAATGAAAAATTCATTCGAAACCAATGGTCTTAAATCAAATAAATTTGAAATTGTATGAGACGAGTTATTAAAAATATGTTCTCCACTCACTATTAACTTTATATATTTGGTCCCACAATATTAAACAGAGGAGGCCAAAATAAATGAATATGATGCTCTCCTTCATAGTAAAGTTTCAGATACAAGGTAAGAATTTCAGATGACAATGATGCAAATGAAATAAAGATATATGTAAAAAAGTTTTCAGGTTTATAAATGCCATTTCAAAATAGAGAATTGAAAATATCCGAAAATCTATAAATACTAATGCAGAGATAGGCAAGGATATGAGAGGCAAACACACCAACTGGCAGACCAAATTGTCCAAAACTGGTTATGGAACACACATAATTTAAGGGTCCTAAAAGCCATTATAGCATAAAGAAAACAGAAGTTGTATTTACCTGGGGAACTGTGTATTTTAACAACGTATAACATGTATAAAGACAATTATTCTGAAAACTATATATCTTCTGAAATGTATTAAACCATTTTCATAACACAGTTCAACATTTAATTTGGATACCCCAGAAACGATTCATATAGTATCTGTGCTGAATTTACTGCTAATAAGAAGTCACTCCTGTTCAGTTAAGTACCACTGCAAATGAAGAGATGAGGCTGGAGATAGAGAAGAAGGTAATGTATCTTGACACTGAAAACAAGGTTCACATAGCAAGAACTGAGATTATTTATAATGGCCAGAGGGAAGCATGGAAAAGAAGTACTAAATTTATGTCCATGGATTTTCAGAAAAATCTCCCCTGTCCAAACATCGTATATTACAAGCAAAAATTTAGCTACTTTTCTTTCAACATTCAAAAGTTGTTTGATAACAAGGTCATTTTCTATATTTATTCTGAAACTCATGGTAGGAAAGGAGCCAATAAGGTAACTTCATTTCTTATTAATCAGTATATTACAAATATCCTTAACCCAAAAATCCAGTAGTTAAATATATTCTGTGAATCTGCAGGAGGGCAAATAAAAATTACATGCTCTTTAGATATTTACACTACATTGTTCATGAGAAGACACATTTGCAGTCAGTTCTTGTCACATACCCATTAAGTGGACCTACATACCTAGAATGTGACAAGTGTATGGGTCTGATAAAGTCAAACATTTGTAGTGAAATTCGTTAAGACTGGGTTGGAGTATTCCAAAGTGCAACAATGAAAATAATGAATATATGTAAGACAAAAAGAAAACTCTCACTGTTCTTATAATAGGTCCAGGAACAACCAAAAAAATTGAGCTTCCCAAGATCTACTCCAAGTTTTACAAATTAAACTAATCTGTTCCATCACAAGTTCATCCGCAGACAGGAGTTTCCTACATTATGATTACACCTGACTAACCATGAAGCACAAGTGTTTCTAATCTAGCAATTCTATGTATTGAGAGGGAGAAATGTTGGAATTTTTTTGAAGGACCACTCATCAGATTTGTTGCTTGATGGCTCCAAATCACCTTATATATATATATATATATATATACTTACTTACTTACTCACTGGCAATATCGAACCCGTAGGTTCATGGCCGCGCGGACATAAGCTCTCCATACATCCCTATCCTGAGCTAATGCTTTCCAATCATTCCCTGCATAATCTACTTCCATCAAATCATAGTTAATGTTGTTCTCCCACATCATACTTGGTCTACCAACTGGGCGTTTTACTTCTGGCTTTCCTATAAGAAGTTCCCAGGCACATCTTTCATTCCCCATACGTGCAACATGTCCTGCCCATCACAGTCTACGAGACTTAACTGTTCTTATTATATCTGGCTTCCTATAAATACCATGTAGTTATATATATATATATATATATATATATATATATATATATATATATATACACATGACTTGCATTATCATCATCATTTTGCATGTTATTAAATAATTCTTCCAAGAATGAGAGTTGACAGCAGCAACATTTTCAGGAGATGGATTAGATACTTTATAAACACTAATACATGGTCCCAACCAAAATAATTACTTTTCTTATACCATTAAAATGGCTTGTTCCATGAAAACTTTTACATAACCCAAATATACTAAAGCATTCCAATGATGATGATGATGATAATAATACACCCATATTATATTAATGTAAAAGTGTTTTTAAATCAATCATTAGGTTAATTTAAAAACAGGCCTAATCAAGAAAAAATATTTTTCGCCGTTACGCATGTTTTATGGATAGTTTCTTATTTCCTATTGTTTCAACGTTTCTATATTAATTCTATTATAGTTTTGAAAATCTTTCGTTGGACATGTTCTTTATTTCTGTCAAAAATGTACCACGTGTACGACATGATCTGTGGAACGTGTTTGTGTTGGTTCAATGTGTTTATTTAGGTTTCTATGGTAACGCGATAAGTAACAACCAGTAGCATTTCTTTCCCCTCCTTCAAATTTGTTCCGCTTGAATATGAGGTATGAGAAATATACGATTCAAAATAATTTTAACGGTAAACCGCCAGTTTGTTTACGTCGGTGTTATATATGGCGTGGTGAAACGCAAACACGCTTAGTTATTTTTAGCCCGGTTATGTAACTCGTCGTGAAGGTTAAATTTCACCGATGTTGGTGAAACCGGCCCTAAATATTTTAAAACAACTATCGTTAAATAATGATTTGTGAGTAAACAGCTTAATTTTATTCGTTAAATAGTCCTAACAAATGCCACTCTTGATTTCCAAATTCTCTAGATAAATTGGAAATCACTCGTGGCATTACTTATGATAATTTGCTGGGAAAAGATAACATTTTAAGATAATTGTAATGATATATTTTAAAATTAATTATATATATTGTAATGAAATATTTTAAAATTAATTATATATATTTTTAATAATATATTTTTAAATAATTATATATTTAAAAATTGGTAATATGTATAAAGCTTTCAATGTGACAATTTGAGTACATGGATACATATATTTAATATTTGTAAAAAATATATTATGAGTTCCATTGCAAAACTTCAGTGCTAGTACGTTGTAACACAAATGATCTTTTAACAAATTTCAGGTGTTCGAAATTAATTATATATATTGTAATGATATATTTTAAAATTAATTATATATAGTTTTAAATAATTATATTTTAAAATTGGTAATATATATAAAGCTTTCAATGTGACAATTTGAGTACATGGATACATATATTTAATAATTGTAAAAATATGTTATGAGTTTCATTGCAAAACTTCAATGCTAGTACGTTGTAACACAAATGATCTTTTAAAACAAATTTCAGGTGTTCGAAATGGCTAAGATTTTGCAGTCTGGAAGACAGATATAAGACTGCTGCAAGTGTCCCAGAGAGAAAGGCTGTGTGTGGATCATTTCGTGGAGACTGCAATGAACAGGATATGTGGACACCAATAGGGAAAAATTGAAAGAGGGGCCATGAAGCTTCTTTGTAGGAAAAAAGTATGGGAAACTCCCAGTTGGTAAGATCAAGTAATGAGGTGGGAGAATAACATTAACCGCTTAGATTTGAGGGAAGTAGATTATTCAGGATATGATTGGAAAACATTAGTACCACGTGCCCAATGAACCAATCAGTTCGATATTGCTAAGCGATGTAATTACTTTCTTGTACTCAGTGTCCCATTCCATCTTTTTCTTTTCTAACTGGAGACTGCGCATGGCCTCAATATAGCTTTCAATTGGCTGATGTTTCCATTAAAGCACACTGTGATTTTTTGGGGCTCAACTGCACTTCTACTGTCGAGCTTTGTATTTTTTTATGTTATAGTGTTTGTAAACTATAGCTCTGCTTCTGTATTTACTAACATTATTTAATTTTACTATAAACTCTTTCAAACAATGTTTATAATTTTGAAGTATTTATTTTAAATATGCAAATCCCAACTATTATGAACTGTTCGTCACATATTGTGATGCTAACTGCTATTTTTCTATTCTTCCACAGAGTATATTCCTTAGTCTATGATTTTTCTATTGCTGTGTTTTTTCTGTTTGGGTTATTCAACTGGTTGGATCATTCGTTTAGGGAGTGATAAGTAAGTGTACACCCATTTTTAATAAATGTTTAGGTAATTTTAATATTATTAATATATTTTTTAACATATATTTGGGGATTTATTGCATATATTGGTCATTTAAATTTCATAGCGACTGATAGTAATCGAGGATGTATATAATCGATTGTGGGTTATTGCTGGCTCTCTATAAATTCTGGCGCCTGCGCACTGTTGTTCTATAGGACTTTGAAAAATATTTCACGCTAGTTTAAGTGCATGTTTATTCTAAGTTTTTTCTATGTCAGCTGGTAGAAACCTACCATGCACATGCACCAAACCACTAGGATTATATGTCTTAAATTGTTTCCCACCTATTTACAATAAATGTGACAATTATTACAGAGACGATTATTTCAAATAAATTTTTCTATGATATTTACCTATATATGTAACATGAAGACTTGGCAGCTCATTATGATTTGAATGAATAGTCTTATACCATCAGTTGCAGCCAATATAGAATACGAAACTTTAGTAATTTCAGAACTTACTATTTATTTTTGGGCATTGCATTCTTTCATAGGTTACCGTGCTTAATTTACATTAGGACTTTTAACTTAAAGGTTTGTTCAATAGCATTTATATATGTTTCTGGCTGCAAATCGGCATTAATTCATAGATTAAACCGCTTTGCATTATGTTGGTGGCATGTGCAAGGTGTCTGCCTGGGACTTAGAACAAATATCGCTACTGCGCTTAATGGAAACATTAATCCATTTGATCTGCCTGCACAATGCATTACACTAAATTACTTCATGTATAAATGTAAAGACATTGTAATAAATAAATATTCTCTCGTAGTGTAACAAGTTAAATTATATTTGAAATTCATTATTCATGTAAATGTGTCATATTTAGTAATTGTATAATCTTGATTAATGCAAGGACGCATTTTCTGAATAATTCAGTGCTAGAATTAAATACTTTTGTTACTTAAAGTTGTTGTTGTTACTTAAAGTTTATTTGATTAAACAGTTAGGTTTCATAAGTAACTAGCACTTATTTCTTCACTTACTTCAATAACAGCGAAGGGACTAGCATCAAAAACTATGGTAAATTTAACCGAGAGTGGAATTATTTTTGTGTAAACAAAATGGTTGCAGATTGCCCATTGTGGACAATTTTATTTTGACATTTGATTATGAGCTAGGTTCACTGATCTTAATTTTCAATACTTTGTATTTAACATTTATTGTTAACACAATGAGGTTATGTATTAATTATTTTAAATAATAATATAAGTACCTTGTTTTAATCCATCTTCCTGAATTTGAATTGATTTTTATTCAAGAAATGAAATCATGAAGATCTTTCAAAACATGTTTCATCTTCAAGCAGAAAACGAAATGTGTTTTGAAAGGCATTTGGTACCAAATTACGTGCCGAAGATGAAACATAAGTTCTGAAAGGCTTTATGATTTTAAAATTTAATGAAGTTTTTGGAATAAAAATAAATTTTCATTGAGGAAGACATAAAAAAGTACTTATTATTTTATCACAATTAATACAAAATCATAATTTCTGCTAAGATTTTAAATAAATCCATGTCACTGAAAAGTAAAAAAAAAAAGAAATTGCATGTTGGACATAAAATGACATCCAAAATTTGCTTATAATGTAATCATTTTACATTGTTGAATTAATATTTTCAACTTGAAGCCTCGTATTATAAACTATGCTATTACTTATGATATAATTATTATTTGTAGAAATTGTGTAGGAAAGAAGTTAAAGTTAAGTGAGATAAAGCCATAGTTTACATCACATTCCATCTAGCTCATGTACACATCTGACTGCCTTCGTGCTCATATAAATGTCGTTGCTTTAACATTGCTGCTTTAGTGCTGCTCTTCCGATTAAGTTCCGGTTGTAATGTAAAAAAAACAAGATGTAACTGTGTTTTCATTGGTCGAATAACTATTTTATCTTTGAGCATGTAACAAAATATAGTTGAAATAAAGAAAATAAAAGTATTATCTAGCACATGTATATATAATTTATATTGGAAAATTTTAAAATTGTAATTAATCATATGAACATTGTTATATTGTTACGCATGCAGAATACGTTGGAATTTCAGTTGTTTAAAATGGCCGGTTCTATATAATAAAATTATTTACAAACAGTTCAGTGAAAATTGTGCTACATTAGTTCTTTGAGGTTGTGATAACAGAATTTACAGGTGGGTCAGCATAGGGCTTATATTTTGCTCGTAATGAAATTTTAAATAAGATTTGTTGACATCATGGAAAAGGCATAAAGAACGGATTAGGTAAGCACATAGACCAATATACTATCTGCTCTTAAAGTGATCCTCGTCAAAACAAAACCATGTGACCTGCTCGCTTTTCATTGGTTATTGACACCGACATACAATGTAGAAGCAATAAGTATACGGAAAAGTAGTTACCTCCATTGAATTAAAAATACATCGTCTGAAAATACTTGTTATTCTTCTTAAATGACAATAATAATATTCAAAACACAGAAAATATTCTAAAATATATCTAGTCAATAATGACAACTTAAAATAGTTCAGTACATATGGATGATGTATTTGAGTCATGCTTTAGTCAACAACATGGCTGAAAGTGTTGAGTCTTCTGTTGCCATCTAAAATTGTAAAACAAAGTCTGGCAAACCTTCGACTACTGGTAAAAAAATCTTATTTTAAATGTATTTCACAACTTTAGTGAAAAGTATCTAGAACTTCGAGGAAAAGTTATAGTGAATTTAACATGTGATGTTACCGGTGTGTCATGTGTAAGTATAATAGTGCTCGGAAAGAAGAAAACACGTAGTAAGGTTGTAACTCCCAGTAAAAAAAGGAAGTGTAGTCATAAATAAATAAAGAAGAAATGTAAGTTCCTAATTATTGGTACAATTTTATCTTATTTCCTATAATATACAATGATGCCTAAAAACAATGTTTCTATTGATGACAGTTCCGTTCACATTTAAGTCATGGCAGGTGAAGTGGCAGCATGGTTATCACAATAGATAATGGCGGTGAAGTAATATCCTATGCAAGTTTGTTTACATTACAACTGGAACTTAGCACAGAACTCATGTCGTTAACAATTTGATTTTAGAACAATCAGAATAGGTTTATTAATTTATTATTGTACAGATGTTTTTTTATATATATTGTGTGTACTGTATTGCATAAAATGTGTGAGAGAAGTGTAGAGTAAGTCAAATGTATGTTTGTGGAAGAGCTCATAATGCATTTTCTTAATTTGAAATGAATAAATATAATTTAACACATTTCTTTACATTTCATTCTCCATCATTTCCCATTCCATTTTCCCTGTAATATAAATGCATATGTATAAATATATATATGTATGTATATGTATATATATGTATATATATATGTATATATATATATATTGTATATATATATATTATATATATATATGTATAATAAAAATAATAAAAAAAAGTGGCTGGTTACATGTAATTTCATAATTCGACGTTTGGGGGCGCTGCTGTGCAATGTAATTTCAAATTTGGCTAACAGATGGCGCTGTTTTTCATCTACCTGCTTGATAGTTTCTGACACCAGATGGCGTTGTTTTTCATTTACCTGTTTCGTAATTTCTGACACCAGAGGTGCTGTAGTAGTATAGTTCTTCTTCTTCTTTTTCCGTTTAGTACCAGTACATGATATTAGATGTCACTAGGCTACTTCTACACTAGCGCCGCTTGTGGCACATACGCAAAACTCACTCACCGTGGCATCCCGTTATAATAATAATCCCTGCCTTGACAATAAACATTGAGTTCATTATTTCTTGGAAATGAATCGAGCCTTTATGACCACCCGGTATGTTGGGTGAGTGTGTAAAGAGATATATCTCCATCCCATTTTATATTTTTACACAGCAAGAATGTACAATTATGAGTTACCATGAAATATACATTGTCACTATAAGTTATTGCTCTGTTATCAATATTTTCTTTTTTTATGGCACAGAAAAAAAAGTGTCACTCTTTCTAGCAAGAAAATTCATTTTTCACAATTTTGAAGACATCTTCCTTTACACACTCACTCACTTATGTACATATGTGTGTGCTACTAACAATCTAGCAGCTGTAATTTTTGTGTTATTGGAACAAAACTCGACATACGTGCAATTAATTTTTAAAAAATTAAGGTCCTCATTAACCAGTAAAATTAGGCCATTAAGTATAGTAGTTCACCTCAAATGAAAATTTAAAAAGTGGTCTAGTGGTCGTCATTTCCAATTTTTCGCAACAAAACTCATTATATCCTTGTAAAAATAAAATGCCATTCTCCAAACATCAGCAATACAACGGCTGGTTTGTCACTTTAACAACCGCCATGTTCGTTTTGTCACAATATGTACCATACAATTTAATTAACAGTGTGTCCTGCAATATACATTAGTTTCATCATCATCATAGTACATTCACGAATTTAGGCCATTTGTTGACCTGTTTCGGCCTCAAGAGAAACACCATCCAGAAGTCTTTTGAGTGGACGTCCTGGTCTTCTTCTTCCTGCAGGTTGATATCTTAACATTAGTTTGGGTATTCTGTGATCTTCCATTCGATGAACATGTTGTATCCATCTTGACTTATAATCAGAAATTTTGTTTTCTAAAGATTCCATGTGTAATTCTTCTAAGATGTCTTCATTTTTTTGTGATCTAGTAGTGTGTATCCTGCAGTCCTCCGAAGATATCTCATTTCAGCAGATCTAAGTCTCTGTATATCCTTCTGTTTCAACGTCCATACTTCGCTACCATACAAAAGAGTTGGAAGAGCCAGTGTTTTATACACTTTCAGTCTTGAATGCTTTTGGACTAACTGTGGCTTGAAGATAGAATTTATTAACCCTAAAATTCTTAAAAATTTAGATATTTTTGCATTTACATCCTTTTCTTCTTCATATGAGATATTGCATCCTAGATATGTAAAATTATTCACCTGCTCCAAAATTTTATTGTCCAGTACAATTTTACTTCTGACAGGATCTACACCTTGAAATGCCATAATTTTTGTTTTTTCTGTAGATATCTTTAATCCATATTCTTCTGTAATTTTGTTAAGTTCATACAGACCTTTCTGTAGATTATCTTCGGAATTTGCTATTATTATTTGGTCATCTGCAAACAATAGGGTGTTTAATTTTCTATTTTCTGATATTCTTATTCCAAATTTATATGTTTTGTTCCAGCAACATATTACTTCATTGATATAAATTGCAAAGAGTGTTGGGGATAGGGGGCAGCCTTGTCTCACACCACGATTTATAATTCCTTCTTCAGAAAATCTGTTATTTAATTTAATCTTTATGGTGTTGTCTTTGTAAATATTTTGTATGTTCTGCCGAAGTAAATTTGGTATATTTCTGTCTTCCAATATATTTAAGAGTTTGATCTCTTGACTGTGTCGAATGCTTTTTCAAAATCTATGAAAGCAAAATGTGTTTCTAAGTTGAATTCTCTTCTTTTTTCAAGCAATAGTTTAACAGAAAATGCTGAATCAATACAAGATCGTCCTTTCCTAAATCCATTTTGACATTCCATAAGGAATTTTTCACTGAAACTTTTCAATTTTTCATTTAAAATGTCTGCATAAATTTTGTAGCATGTGTTTAACAAACTGATTCCCCTATAGTTGTCCATTTTTCTCTTGTCTCCTTTCTTGAACAGGGGTATAACAATGCTTGTCTTCCATTCTTGTGGTATATCTGCATTTTTGAATACATTATTAAAGAAGGACAACAGTCTTTCATGGAACTGTTTGCCTGCATATTTGTACATTCAGAATTCAAGCCATCTGTGCCAGTTGCCTTCCCATTTTTTAATTTCTTTAAACTATTGTTCAATTCTTCCAATGATATTATGGAATCTGTCTCATTATTATTTCGGAAAATTGTATCTTCATAGCTATTGTCAGTCCAAAGACTTTTATAATAATTGAAAAAATCTTCTTTTGTTACTCCGCAATTAATTTTGGTAGATTCTTTAATATCTTTATTCAAATGTTTTAATATTTTGAAGGCATTAGGTTGGAGCTTATGCAAATCTGATTCTAAATGTGTAACAAAATTTAACCATGTTTTCCTATGTCTCTTTCTTATTTCCCTCTTAACAATAGCTCTACAGCGTTTGAATTCTATTTCATTTTCTACTTTCTTTGTGTTCAAATATTTTTTATAAGCTGCATTTTTTTCTTCAATCAATTGTTTTATTTGATCATCCCAGATTTTTAGAGTTCTATTTCTTCTTTGTTGTATATTTACTTTTCCTAAAGTTTCATTAGCTGCATTTTGAATTATCATTTTAATGTTTTTCCATTCTTCTTCGACATCATTACTTTCTGGAGTTGTAGCCATATATTGCTGAATTCTTCTCGAATATAACCATTTAATGCTGTCATCATAAAATAATTTTACCTTGTACTTTCGTTCTATGCTCTGTTGTTGTTTCTTCTTTTTTAACCATCTTGGTGGAAATCTTATTCTTGCTTCTACTAGGTAGTGATCTGAACCAATATCATATCCTCTGTAGGCTCTGACATCGAGAAACAATTTAAAAATCTTATTATTTGCAATGAAATAATCAATGATTGATTTTGAGTCCTGACGATGCCAGGTATATTTATGTATGTTTCTATGATTGTAAAAGGTATTCGTTATTTTCAGTTCATTGTAGATAGCAAAATCTGTTAATCTTGTCCCATTCCTATTGCTGGTAGGTTCGCCAAATGTTCCAATATTATTGTTGACTTGAGCATTGCCCACTCTGGCATTTAAATCTCCTATTATGAGAATGTAATCATTTCTATTAATTTTGCTATAAATTTCTTGTAATATTTTATAAAATTCTTCATTGTCTTCTTCACGGCCTTCCTCTGGTGCATATACACCAAGAACTGTCAAATTACCTCTATTTATTTTCAGTCGAAGCTCTAATATTCTTTCATTCCAGTAAGTGTAGTGTTGAATTTTATTTCTTATGGTTTTATTAATCCAAATCATTACTCCAGCTTGTCCATGGGTTTTCCTGTCGACACCGCTATATATTTGTACATAATTTTGTGTTTCTACATTAGTTTAATTTATTTAATGTTTTTAAGAAAGTAATGGTTTGGACATTTAAAAAGAATGTAAAAGGAAAGACTGTTAAATCTAAGATACAAGGAGGTAGACCACGAGAAAGATGGATTAACCAAGTGAAGAAAAGTCTACAAGAGAGAGGATACGACTGGGAAGAACTAAAAAGAAGCAAAGCCTGGGAAGATAGAGATGGTTGGAGCTTCTAAAACGAGAACACGATAAGAGGATGATGGAAAAATAAATCAGTAGAAATTATTTAAATTTACGTAAAATTGTACAAGAACATGCAATAGATAATAACTTATAATTGTTTTCACTGCAGTTTGATACATCTAAATAAGTTGGTTTAAGAAATTAAGTTTGTCCAATTTAAGGGTTGACATTACATTCAGTAAATTCAACTTGCTCAACAATTCGCTTATTTATGCAGTTCCTGCACGATTGACTTTTTTTTTTGTTTTCACTGCATAATTTTTGGAACCTATTTTCAGCTATTATTGGATTTTTCATGCCTAATTCTTATAAAAATGGTCCTATTCTCTATTTCAAACCAGTTGATAGAGATCCTGCCTGCACTCACTCCACTAGCAGGTACAGGGGAAGGTACTACAGATACATCAGTCTTCTAAATTATGTTATGAAAATAAAATTATATTGATTATATACTGAACAATTCCAAAATGTATAATAGTAATATAATATATAATAGTTATTTTTAAAACTTATACCCATATATACTTTATTTTTTCGTTTCTACTTGTTTAACATCTCCTTTGTATGCATATTTAAATCCCAGCTTCTAATGTGTCTAAATTATTTTCAAATGTATACCGAAACTAAAATTTATATACACACACACACTCAAACGTTTTACTGTGTTTTCCATATATGTATTACACAATAACTAAGCACTAAGTATTAGTAAAAAAAATATTTTTTTTAATGTATAAAAACAATCTGTTAAACGCTAACTAAACATTTAATTCTACTAAATAAATTATGTATTAACTGAATTTTCAAGATAATTCTAAAATCCACCACACTGATAGAACCAAGAACAGTCTACTGAGAAATACAAATGTTTTTTGTGCTGTCAATACAATGTCAGTACTGAACTACACTATTAACAATAGATGGCCCTCTGCCGGTCTGCCAGCCCGCAAATTGTCATAATAAAACTGTGTGTTTTATATTATATTATATTAGTTATAGAAATCTTAATATAAATTTAAAGTATAACAAAGTAAGTCAGGAATTAAAAACTATATATCATGAATGAAGCCTGAATTAGCTCAGTGGTCTGAGCATTAGCACGGAAAGCTAAAGGTTCGGGGTTCGATTCCCGGTTCAGGCAAAAATTTTTCTCTTTACCTTTGATTTACAATAATTTAATTGTGTTCATTAATTTACTTATTTCTATCATAGTAATAGCTTTTAGCTTCTCAATATTAATTTAATAAATATATGTTTTACAAAAATCCTCTGAAAAAAGGATAAATTATAATATTTTATTTCCTGGTTTTCACAGCTGTGGGGGAGTTGGTTTATAACTGGTAACAGCCACATAACTAGCTTTGGCCTAGTTATTTAATGCACCCCTACACTAGGGGGGTAGCAAAATTATGTCCCTTCTATCAACTCCATTGACATAGATAATAGGTTCAAACTCCGGTCTGAACATATATTTTTCATTTCAAATATAATTTATCCATCATTGAGATGTATGAAATGAATAATAAAAGCATTGAAAGAAGCCGTACTGGCTTTATAATGTATATAAAATTCCCAATTAAAAGGCTTCTTGATAAGAAGCCACCATTTCAAGATAGAAGCATTTTGGTGCGCGCGAATTAACGGCGTAGATAAGAGAAACATTTGCATTTAGACTGGAGTTTCTCAGGTAGCTCAATTGGTAGAGCATTCGTGTAGAATGCGAAAGGTCCTGGGTTCAAACCCCAGTCTGAGCCTATATTTTCCCTTCAAATATAAAACATAAAGTTTAACTGAAGAATGAATTTAACCTCAACACAATAATTTACCAGATTAAATGCAGGCATTGTGACAAAATTTACATAGGAAAAACAAAAAAGAAATTTGCAAACAAGGGTCAAAGAACACCTTAGAAATGTCAAAAATAGTGAAGTGGAAAAATCAGCACTAGGAGCTCATGTGGTCTCAGGAGTGTGCACAATAATAAAACCTCAGAAATGCTATTTATTCCTGCCCAGCACAATGCACCACGTCCTTGTCGTGGCTCCAGGTTAATACTAAGAACTGCAGGGGCGAAAAGGCGAGTTGCCAACGCTTAAAATTGGGATATACCAGCTAAGGGAGAAAACCCCAACAGAAAATCATCGACCTCCAAGGATTGCTGGAGGTTGGGCGTGGGGATGATATTCCTACCTCGTAAAATCAAATACGTTCAGAAACCCAACATGTCTCCGAATGATGGTCTACAACGACGACTAAAGCAAAGGAAAATGGACTTACGAATTGGCACTTGGAATGTTAGAACCCTTTATAAAACTGGGAGCCTAAAATCTCTTCTACAGCAATTACAACAATATAATATACAAATAACAGCTACTCAAGAGACAAAGTGGATGGGTAATGACATATATGATACTAAAACACACGCTATATTCCAGAGCGGGAAGCAAGCTGGAAAAAGAGAATTTGGAGTGACATTTATTGTAACTAAATTGATGAGGAAAAATGTATTAGCTTTTAAACCTATTAATGAACGAATATATGTTATTCGCCTAAAAACTAAATTCTTCAATTTATCAATCATCAATACCCATGCGCCCACAGAGGAGAACATGAAAGATCAATTTTATCATAACTTAGAAAGAACCTATCACAGTTTACCATTCAACAATATTAAAATCATATTAGGGGATTTAAATGCCAAAGTAGGACAAGAGAGAATATATAAAGGTACAATAGTTTACATACAACATCCAATGACAATGGCCAAAGAATCATACATTTTGCAGCCGTAACAATATGGTAATCAGCTCCACCTGTTTTCCTAGGAAAAATATACACAATGAGACCTGGAGATCCCCTGATGGATTAATAGCTAATCAGAATGACCACACATTAATAGACAAGAGGAATGCCTCAAGTATAATTGATGTTAGAACTCATCGTGGGGCAATAGGAAACTCTCAACTATTTGTTAAAACAGTATAGTGGTAAAATAAATAGATGCAAAAATGAACCAAAAATCAAGGAACAAAAAATAAATATTGATAAATTTAAAGACTTGAACAGCTAGAAACCTATCAAAAAATGTTGAGAAACGTCCAATGTTTTGAGAAAATTAATTTATGATCTATGAGTCTGAAATTCCACAAGCAATACAATATGAAAAAAGTGACTAATCCTCGGAGATTGTAGCGCACCACTCTACCTATGTTATAATAAATTGGTTTATTTTACCTGATGCAGTTAGAACCATAAGGTCTTCTCCTCTACTTCTCCAGGGTTAAATTACACAGATGTTAAATAAATTATAAATTAATAGCACATAATAGGCCTTGGACAGTATACACCTGACAAAGAAAGTACAAAATATTTTAAAATAACAAAAACAATAATAAAATATAATAATAATAAACATAATAATAAAACGTATAACTTTATTCTATTAATAGCTTGAAGATGAAGGTATAAAATATCAATTAATAATAAAAATATACCTTAAACTTGGTTGTGTTGTCCAAGGAAATATTGAGTGAGCTTGTTTTTGAGTCAAGCAGACCTTGGTATAAAATGGGAGGGAGACCCAGAGGTGGGCAGCTGAAACAAAGAAGGATGAGGAAAGGTAGAAGCTACCATTTCAAGCATTTGGCGCGAGGGAATTACAACGTATATAAGAGAAAAATTTGCATCTAGATCGCAACTCACCTTGGTAGCTCAGTTGGTAGAACACTTGGCCCAGAAAGCCAAGGGTCCCGGGTTCGAGTCTCGGTATAGGCGAAAAAAAATTTCCTCTTCAAATATAATTTATCCTTCAGTGAGAAGTGTTAAATTAATGATAAAATCGTCAATAGTGAGATGTTCGATGTAAAGGTGCAGCTAGAGTTAAGTTGTGGTGGGAAGGTAGTAAATGGAAGAGAGTATAAAGATAAAGGGGCGATGAGGTGGACAAAGTAAAGAGTTGTGTAAGAAATAGAAGCAACTGTCTACCAATCAGAGCCAAAAGCTGGAGTTCTGTGACCTGGTTTACGGAGGTTGAACATATAATGTACAAAGAATTATAAACTTCTTGCAGACTTTGTCCGAATGTGATGCCCATGATATAGGGGGCTCTGATCATAACTACAGTACATATGATGAGGTTATACAGTCCATGAATGACCCAGGTCTATCTCATAACAATATTCCATTCGTTCATTTCCAGAACCATTCCATGTCCAAATCCTTCCTTTCCCTCAGGAATTTGTCATTTCCTTTATGGATCAGTCTGCTATTTGTATTGAGATTGTCAACAGGAACTAGGTCGACACTATCACAGGATGAGGTTGTCAGCCTCAGCTCAACCTGGAGGACCAGACCCCACATTTATAATCCTTGGGACAGAGTGGGGTAGTTGTACTCTCAGGTATCCAATATGAACACATCTTACAAACATACGAGCTATGAAAGGACTCTTCTTTATTCCGGTCACCACACGGACACTTCCTGGTGGATCAGTAGCTGAGTTAAACCAGGACAGAGTATTGTTGGTATAACCAGAACACACAGGATTGCCAGCTAATTCCATTAGGATAGTGTATTGCAGGCCAACACATTAAATACAATATTGATTAAATGAAACCAAAGAGAGCAAATGTGTTTTACAAAGGATTGGCTTATTATAAACCAATAATTTGAATGATGTCTCCTTGCTAAGCCTAAGTCACTTCTTACAAAGGGAACATTTGAAATATTTCTCATTAGCAGTTGTAATATAGGTGGCTCTCTGGTGTAAGGGGGTTAGACTCTCGCCTCTCACTACTGGGGTCCGTTTACGAGTCTCGGTCACTCCACATGGGTTTCGTCGTGGACAAAACGGAGCTTGGGCAGGTTTTTCTTGGGGTTTTCTCCCGTTTTCCCTTGCCACAATTTCATTCTACCATTTCTCGATATTCATCTGAATCATTTTGTTTCATTTCGTTCATCTGCCCCTGTGATGGTGCGTCAGGCGTGGTTGGCCGGCACCCTTGTCATTCACAGACCTCTATAAATATAGGGGCTTCATCTCATTTCATCTCTCGACCTGACCCTGAGTTAAACACGAGGTGAGGACATTTTTTATTTTTAGTAGTAATATTCATTCCACATGTTAAGCAACCTGTTTCACTTAAAGTATAGTTCTAAAGTGTACATATACAATATCATAACCAGATGAGAAGATTAACATTTATTAACAGCATTTTATAAAAATACAAATAACTTATACATGAGGTAATAACAACAATATTTGAAATTCAAATGGATGTGATTAATACATTTTAATAAATGATTATGCCAATATTTTTTTAATGTTACCTATTGATGGTGGGCAATAAAACCTCGTAAATCCATTTTGGTAAATTTTACAGGAGAAACAAGTAACCTTTTTAAATAATTATGAAAATTGATACAGCAATAGTTGCCACATATTTTACCACAGAATACAAGTGAAGTTCTTAATAAATTTGTAGTCCGTGTTCTCAACGGGTTATGCAACACATATTTCTGTGCTGGCTACTGGAGTTATGTGGTTTCCAATGACTGATGCAATTACGAGGTTTTCATTGCCTACCGTCGATATGCTGATATGAAAATATGCAATTTGCAACTTACAATATATACAATGAGGGATTGTCCTTTTGGGTACAAAATGAGCAAATATTTCTCATAAGTCACAGATAGATTTTAGGATTCTGAAAATACATACAAAAAGCCGTTAATCCATCATATGCATTTTGAGGCCTGAGATTATTAAAATAAACTAAACAGGCGTAGGGCATGAGTAAGAACTTTCCACGGGACACTATTATTAGCAACAGCCATCACAAATTAATGTCGGTACAATGTTCTCCTTTTGTCAACCAGCATCTCTTATCTCATGTTCCTCAGCATTTGTTTTCTATTTTGGATAGGGAAACAGACTTTTCACTATTTTGTAAAAAAAAAACACTTTTGCAAAGCACAGAAGTTAATAACCATATAAAATGTCATAACAATAATATCACAGGTATAATGGCTGAGAAATCAACTTTCAAATTTAAAATATATTTCTGAAATAATTTAAACCAAATCATCTTCCTACTGTCAGGAAAGTAGTGAAAGATGTTGCCAGCAACATTGTCCGGTGGAAAGCTCTTATTGATGCCCTATGCTCCTAAATAGAGCTACAGGATCATGATGACAAATGTATTCATTAGCAGTTGTATCATGTTTGCACTCGTCTACACGTTAGTGATAACCTCAAAGTATTCTTTACAAAAATAAAATAATTGGCAAAGATTAAGAAGGACAAGTTATATGCTTCACAAAAATTCAGGACACAATTTATCAAACTTGATGGGATTGTTCTTTGCAAGTTCAAAGTGCAAACAACTTAATATAGAAAATATATTTTTTTTTCAAATACCCCAGGTTTGTCTTTCGACATTCCTGGTTTCTCTCCTGGCATGGCGTACTTGTAACCCACTTCTGAGGTTGGGGCGCCTGGAAGGCGGGGTTACGTTGCCCCGATGATATGATGGGTGATGATAGCGGTGCACCAGGAGAGTCCCTAATCCTAAGCTTAACCTAAGATGAATATGAATGATGATGATTGCGATGGCCATATGATTTCGGGGACCGTTTGGGCCTTAAGGTTTTCCTGACATTTGTCTTACAGGTGAGGAAAAACCCAGATAAAAACCTTACCCAGAAAAACTGTCCAGACCAGGGATCGAACCCGGGCCCGCTGCGTGACATGGCAGCATGCTATCCCGAGACCACACCGGTGGACAATATAGAAAATATTTTTTTTTTACTTTATTAAACACAATGTGTACATTAAATTTAATTTAGCTTTTTACCAGCCTTTAATTAGAGTGTTTAGTGGTAGAGTCCTGTTTTTACACTTCGCTAGATGATATTTGGGACATATTGTTGCATAATTTACAGATGCAGTGCTCCTTGGGTTCATGGTACATGTTGTTCAGGCATATATTCCCATGAAATCCATGGGCTGTGAAACGTGTGTACAGGTGTCGAAGTTCGGTTGCTTCCAGGTTTCTGTTTTCATTGCGTCTGTTTCCATAATTTGTCGGTATCTGGGCGGCTTTGTTCTGTCTCTACTCGATGACGATTCTGTATGCTTGCATTTCCGGTAGTCTGAAACAGTGTCTGATATCTTCGATGAAGAAGGATTCCTGGGCTATTGTATAGGCATAACTATTTCTTGTATATTTTGAAATTGACAGTGCTCTTTTGAGAAACCTTGATTTAACGTTCTCCCGTTTCTTAAGATTTTTCACCGTCAAGTAATTCCATATTAGCTGGATTCTGTATGTTGCGGCCGGCATTACTTTAAGATTGAAGAGTTTCCTTGCAGTTGAGAGGGATAGTCTTTGGAGTTTAGGGATATCGTACATGGCTCTCGTTGCAGCTGTTGCTCGATCCTGTATATGAAGTGAGAAAGTGGTTCCAGTTGTTTGTAAGGTGACCCCCAGGTATTTGTAGCTTGATACGAATTCTAGGGTTTCTCCTCCGCATATAAGATGGTCCTTATTAGCCAGCCTTCCTCCTTTCCTGAATTTCATTGCCTTTGTCTTGGCGCTGTTTATTTCCATCGAGTTTTCAAGTGCCCACATCCTAATGTTCTCCATGGCTGTTTGGAGGTCTCCTTGATTCCTAGAGAGGATGATCATGTCGTCTGCATACATGAGTAGTTTAACATTTCTTGTGTCTATAGTCTCTCCGATGTCTGACGTCATTACATTAAAGAGTACGGGACTCATCGGGTCACCTTGTAGGACCCCCCTTGTTTGAGTAACACTTCTCGACATCGATATACCATCACTGATTGTCACATAGTTTGTGGTAAGGATTGATTTAATTGTTCCTAATTCGTTGTTTGAGCTGCTTAGTATGTTCTCTGGCTTCTGGATGAGGATTTTCCTGTCAATACTGTCAAATGCCTTGGAATAATCTATGTATGTCACATACAATGGTGTAGCAGGTTGTGCTAAGGTTGTTATTACTTCTTGCATGAATTCTTGGACAGCATGCAGTGTAGATCTACTCGAGGTGAAGCCATATTGATTATGTGGTAAACTGGCACGTAGTTTGTGTTCCACACGTCTTAGCAGGATCTTCGAGAAGAGTTTGAACATAACATTTTCCAGGGCAATTCCCCTGTAGGAGTTCGGGTTTTCTTTCCTTCCTTTCCCTTTGTAGACGACAGTTATAATCGAATTTCTCCATCGTTGTGGGATTGAATTATCTTTTAGGCATTCATTGAACAGACAGGTTAGCGGTTCTAACAAGTCTTGAAGTGTTTCCTTAAGATGTTCAGGAAATATCCCGTCCGGACCGGCTGCTTTGTTATTTTTCTCATTTCTTATGAGTTGGCTGACTTCTTCTGTTGTAATTGGGCTCATGTCATGTATGTTTGCCGCATGCGGTGTGAAGCAGTTTGGCGTTTTGTCCTTTGATCCCAGGAGGTTACTGAAGTGATCTTCCCATTGCTTCATGTTTATGAGAGGGCTTGATTTCTGTTTCTTTGAAGACCTTAAGATTTTGTGAGGTTTCTTTTCTACCTCGGCTATTAGTTCCTGTTCTTTGGAGGTGTCATACTTTAACTTCTTTTCCTTCAGTAGTCTTTTATATTTCCTACGTTCTTCAGCATATTCCATTAGAGCGTAGCCTCCATATTCCCTGGCGGTATGGAGTAGGAGTAGTGTTCTTTGTCTCGTGTTGTAACACTCTTCATCGAACCATGGCTTTGCAGTACGTTTATGTCTAGTCAGTTGAGTGGTGGCGTGTATAATTATGTCATTTAAGGTTTCTTTTGCTCCGTCCAGATTTCCCTGCCTCGCCATATGCATTACTGATGGCAGTTTCACTTTATTTGTTTGCCATCTTACCTCGTCTATGTACCTTGAAACTTTTTGCGGGAGGTTTTTATCTTCTTGTTCTTGTGTTTCAGTTCTTATTTGGAATTCAGTTAAGACTGGAAGGTGCTTTCTAGTTGCTACTTTTCCCACTTTCACCCGTGCTTGGTCTTGTATATTTGTGAATACCAAATCGATTGTGCTTCTTCCATTTGGTGCTATGTATGTATAGTCCTCCTCTCTATTTAGCAGTCTTAGCTCATGGTCGAGGAGAAAATCCATGACCGCTTGAGTTCTTGCGTCCCATTTGTCTATGCGACACTTTAAATCTCCTGCTAATAAGGTGGGCCTGTCGTTTTCTGTGTTTTCCAGTGCTTTTCCTAGTTCGTCGATGATGCCTTCCGGTTTGGTCTTGGGCGTGAAGTATGCTCCTACTATATTCATTTTCCCAGTGACTACTACTAGGGTATTGACTGTACGAGCTATTAAACTGATGGGTTGGAGTTGTGGCTTTATGAAGCAGCTCAATCCCCCTGAGGGGCGGCCTCTGTCTCCTTTCTTTGCTGGGGAGTGAATACCGTAGAAGACATTTATGCATATTTCTTCTAAGCTGAATGTTTCTGTGAAGAGTAGTACGTCATTCTCTTGGAAAGTGAGTAGGGGGGCTCATGTCGACTACTGACTTAAGCCCTTCTACGTTCCAAATCATTGTTTTGATATGTTTAATGTTATTACTGTTGTTGCTGATGTGTATTATGCGGTCTTGGTTGTTTGTTGCGGCGGCATAAGTTGTTGATTTTTGACATTTCATATTAAAACTCAAAGGGGCGAAAAGTAACCACTTCAGGCCAGAAATTTTCATTGTCCACTGTTTCTTTGTCTTCGTGTGGAATTGCTATTTTAAATGCTTTATTTCTTCCTCTTGATCGGATGGTGAAACATTATTTTACTCTGTTTATTTCCTTTTCTGCCATATAGGCTACAGTGTCTTCATCCATAGTGTCCCCATCCAGATGTCCAATGTACATCCAGAATAGTCTTGTTGCCAGTTTGAGCCTTCCTCCCATATTGTTTAACATTCCTCTTTTGGGTGGGAGTGAAGGCGGTACTAGTTGGGCGGTTCGTAGCTGCTGTATTATTTTGATTTCTGTTTTCACTTCTGATGTTCCTGTCTGGCCCTTCGTCTGGTTACTGTGATGAATCCCTCATTGCTGGTATTTTCTTCATGGTTGTATATTGAGTTCATTTCCGGGGAATGCTTGTTACCTGCGGTAAAGCAGTCTGCTGGGTTGCATCTTTTATCTCTTCTCTAACCAACCTACGGATACTTTCTAACATGGATTGTGTCTGTAGGCTGATTATATTGAATTGTTGTAAATAATCCAATGTCCCACACTCTAGCCAAACGGATAAGGCAAGATGCCTTGGCACCGATCTATGGTTCGTGTCTCCAAGGGGGAAGACATTTTCTCATGGAATTATGGCTAGTATGGGATCATTGCCCACCAAGCATTGTGACAAATTTGAGTAGCTTTAATAAGCAGCAGCTCAAGGTTAAGAAAACAAGCTACAACAGCTGGAGCCCCTGATATCTTGACCACATGTCACCCCTACTAATTAATATATATAAATATCTTACTTAGTACACAAGTAAATGTCTATTAAGAATGGACTTCTGGGAGAAGGACGTATTACAAACTGAACATTTGAAGTGTTTCTCATTACTATGCACAAGTAAATGTCCATTAAGATAGGACTTCTGGGAGAATGACTTATTACAAACTGAACATTTAAAGTGTTTTTGATTACTATGCAGAAGTAAATGTGTATTAAGACTGGACTTCCAAGATAATGATTTATTACAAACTGAACATTTGAAGTGTTTCTCATTACTATGCACAAGTAAATGTCCATTAAGATAGGACTTCTGGGAGAATGACTTATTACAAACTGAACATTTAAAGTGTTTTTGATTACTATGCAGAAGTAAATGTGTATTAAGACTGGACTTCCAAGATAATGATTTATTACAAACTGAACATTTGAAGTGTTTCTCATTACTATGCACAAGTAAATGTCCATTAAGATAGGACTTCTGGGAGAATGACTTATTACAAACTGAACATTTGAAGTGTTTCTCATTACTATGCACAAGTAAATGTCTATTAACACATTGGTCACGGGCCACGGAGATCTTCGTGTTGAAGTGGCCAGCGCTAGACGACCGGTCACGGAGATTTCCGTTTTTACGTTTTCTATGGCTTCCCTGCCTCTTCGCTTTTGAATGAGGCATTCAATTTTGTTTCTTCTCATTGTGAAATAATTTTTAGTTGCTTTTGTACCCCTCTCTTCTCTTTTATGAAATTGCCAACTTTACAGAAAGAGTTGTTTACAATTTTATGACAGACGGCTGGTGAAATATGGAATTTTAGTGCCGATAGTTAGGCAATTACGGAATACGTATGTAACCTGTAAATGTATGTTGCAGAGCGGAAAGATTAAAAGAAACTCAATTTTTGCGTTCTGGAGCCGAATTTATATCTGTGGCAACGTGTGCAGCAGGATAATTATTATAATAGTGTGGCTATAGCTGAAAATTTGCTCGAAAGAAAGACGAGAGTTTCTGAAGCAATAAAGATTAACAGAGGACTTCCGAAATCATTTGTGGAAGCAGGAAATAAACTCAAACCAGGAGAAAGTGTTTTTGTAGTAAGGGGGGACCTTTTGTTACAAACATCGAAAGATAAAAGAGACGTAAGAATGGTTAGCACATTGCATCAGGCAACACGAGAGTGGGAGGAGTAAAGTTGTAAAAATGCCCTATTGAATACTTCAATATAACAAGTATGTGAAGGATGTAGACAGGGCTGACCAGTACCTAATATATTACTCCATCCTTAGAAAAACAGTGAAATGGAGCCGAAAGTTGTATTGTGGCTTCTGAATTGTGCACTCTTTAATGCTTTCAGGGTCTATACATTTCAAAATTCTAACAGAAAAATGTCAAACAGAAGTTTTTTGCTTGAAACAGCCTCTTGTTTGGCAGTCGTGAAATTAGGAACAGATGACAGGGAAGACGAGAAAAGACAGAGAGAAAAGAAACCACTTCTAGGAGACCACCTCACGACCCACCAGGCAGGCTAAGACATTAAGAAAAATAAATTAACACCAACTGTGATTGGGAAGAAAAAAATACCCTCCAAACTTTGTCGCATTTTTGGTGAACACAAGAAAAGAAACTAGCTACATATGCTCTTTTGCACTGTGCCTTTACATAAAGGAAAATGTTTCCAATGCTATCAAACCCTCAATTTCTGCTAGAAGGTCTGGTGAGAATACTAATAAAGATTTACTTATGCATTATTGTTATTGACTGTAAATATATTGATGTAAAAGCCACACTGTGCTAGCGTGGTTTAAAATTTAAAAGTCCACCCTACTGACAGAAATGTCCGGTCCAGCAGCGGTGGGTGGAACGCAGAGCTGTCGGTCACCAATGTGTTAAGATGGGACTTCTGGGAGAATGACTTATTACAAACTGAACATTTGAAGTGTTTCTCGTTACTATGCACAAGTAAATGTGTATTAAGACTGGACTTCCGGGAGAACGACTTATTACAAACTGAACATTTGAAGTGTTTCTCATTACTATGCACAAGTAAATGTGTATTAAGATTGAACTTCCGGGAGAATGACTTATTACAAACTGAACATTTGAAGTGTTTCTCATTACTATGCACAAGTAAATGTCTATTATGATTGGTCTTCTGGGAGAATGACTTATTACAAACTGAACATTTGAAGTGTTTGTCATTACTATGCACAAGTAAATGTGTATTAAGATTGGATTTGTATAAAATGACTTATTACAAACAGAACATTTAAAAAGTTTGTTCTTACTAAGTACAGGTAATTGTCTACTAAGGTAGGACTTACTAGAAAATGGCTTGTTACAAACAAAGTATTTATACAACGTACATTTTAGGTCTATGTCTTCTATTTGTGATCTATGATTAGGACTGTAAATTTCTGCATGTCTTTCTTCAGTCTGATCCACCTAAAAATATAACATTATAGTAACAGATGTGTCACAATGTAGCACTATTCTACGTAATATACATTCTGTAAGAATTTAAAAAAATCCTCAGCAGCAATGTGATATGTTGTTTCATCTTTTTGTGTATTTGATACTGTGTCTCATTCCAGTTCTTCACAGTATTACGAGAAGACAAAAACACAATATAGAGATACATTACATGTACAGTGTGGCAAGTTAGTCACACAGCCTCCTGTGTAAATCTATAAATAAATCCATATCGGTAATAATAAGCAGATAAAATTATAATATCATTTAATGAAGCAGTTACTGGACTTAGGTCATATTTATATTCAAATTGATCAGGCAAGCGAGTAGAACCTGATTATGTAGGAGCAAAGGCCATCTAAAATGATCCAAAGAAGTCAGCATCAATGTAATCAAATTATTAGTTATTAAGGAGGGTACTGTCAACTCAGGTAATGTCACCCTTTCTTTTGTTAAGATGGAGTGGCTGACACATCATAATAACTTACTAATGACAAAATCCTTTGCTCGACAGATTGAGTAGAAATATCTTCTAAGCCTCCAGTTAACTGATTTATCGTGATAACCATAACCCATTAGCTAAATGTACAAGCGGGGGTTTTACCCTGACACAAACTACGCTAGCAAAAAGAAGTGTGGGAATATGGCAATTTTCTAGCGTCTGAAGCCTAGGAAAAAGCCCAAGCCTAAGAAAAAAAACCCAAGCCTAGCTAATGTTTGTGACCCGACTGTACGTGAAGCCAGCACGGGAAAAAAAAGGTCCAACCTCTGAAGGCGTAAATCGCCAATAATAAATTTGTAACACCCCCGGGATCAAAATAGGAGGGCGCATTAACCAATTATATGTTTCGTTATATGTGCCTAAGCACTGACCTTAGGTCCACTAGATCGAGGTAGTGGGAGTAACTAATTTACCTATAGGCGAGAGAGGCTTCTCCTCGTCACTTCTCGTATAAAATTACATTAAGTCACTTCTCGTATACGATCAAACAAAGTCACTTCTCAAAAAAACACTACGTTCTGAAAGTTAAATAAAGTCGCTTCATATTTACAATTGCTTGCAGTTTATAAAAGATAAGAATAAACTACTTTTACCAGACATTCTCTACACATTAATTCTGCCCAACGAAGTCCTCGTGGAATCCCTAGATAAGAACCTCAACTCTACCGATTACCAACCTGAGCAACCTAAGTTCTCACACATGGAGAACTCCTTCAGTATTCCTAGTGTCACTAAATCCAATCTTTACCTCTTTACCCAACAATAACCCTCCTCCAACAGTAATAATGAAAAAATATATGCAACTTTCACCTACATATGGTAAATGAGATATTACAAGTAAAATAATAAACAGAATACATATATGAATCGAAAGCTATACACATCACTTTATTAAATATCATCCTCTTACTTGGACATGCTTCAGAGATCATTGCCAACATTTAAAAAAAGTAAATACTGATGAGCTGAAATTCCAGCATTTCTTGTACCACCTGGTGGAGTTTGAATAAACATAAATCAAATCAAGCTTGCCCAGGAACTTCAATATTTATTGTAATGTTTTTGTTCTTTTTTCATAACGTGAGTTATGTTGGTCTTTCCAAATGTTTTAATACTTACTGCATTCTTCAACTTTTGTGATCCCGTATCAACAACTAAGGAGCTGTTACAACCATAATTTTAATTTTTCCATTTTTAATATTCCTGAAGTATTTTTTTAGAAAATGTACCATTTTTTCTTATGCGTAATTTACTACTAACTAACTGGCACTATCGAAACCATAGGTGCATGGACACAAGCTCTCCATATATACCTATCCCGAGCTAACGTTTTTAGTACAGACATTTGGTAGTTTTACCTGGAAAGTTTTCCGGGAGTTTTGAAAGTGGGCAATCTTGTAGATTTCGATGTGTCTCTTTCCGAATTTCAACTTTGCCACCTCGTATCTTTGCCGCTTGCGCCGCGATCTTGGAAAAATGGCGCCTAAACATACTTTCTGACGAGACAATGATCCCAACTGTGTCACAAAATAAATTCCTGGGCAATTATGCAAACATGAACAGCCTCATTGAAATGTTGAAGACAAAATTTGAAGCTGAGAACGTCATGGTCAAACAAGCCACGAAAGATGCGGATACGCTAATAATCAATACGGTAATAAGCGTTTCATCGGCATTTGATTTCGTAATGGTTGTCGCCGAATATATAGATCTTATTCTTTTGACGGCTTCATCTACGTGTTCAAACATATATATTCTCAAACCAGGAAAAGGAAAAATTTCGCAACAAATATATCCTTACAAAAAGTATCCTAGATAAAACAGCCGCAGATCATGTTTTATTCTTGCATGCCTTCAGTGGCTGTGATACAACATCAGCATTATTTAATCAAGGAAAAATGACATTTAAACAAGGTTATCCAGGTATTAAAAAATCCAAATGCTGATCCAGAGATCATTGCTAAACCCGGAGGACGCTTCCTTCTTGAATTATACAGTTACAGTAACGTGAAATGTAAGAAAAGTATGTCTTTAAACAGCTGTAGATATGCATGTTTCACAACATTAGCATATACCGTAAAAGTAAATTTAATATTGCGTCGCTACCACCAACAGAAGCAGCAGCACGACAACCTATCACCAGGTTCAGCAGTGGTATGGGAATAAACAAAATGCAGAGCAATAAGAATGGAAAAGAAACAAGAACGGGCTAATTCTTTCACCACATTCGAGCTCCCAGCAAATGCAAAAAGAGATGTCAGAAAGCCTGTGGATGCAGAAAGGCTGGGTTAAAGTGCTCCGTTATATGCATGAATTGTAGTGGTACCTGCAGTAACTCGCAAGTTCCATCACAAGATAGTGATGAGGAGGAAGAAACGGAGAATATTTTCGATCAAACGTATGATGAAATGAAGAACGAAGAGGATTGGGATGAAACTGATAATCCCATCGCGGATGATGTGGAAGAAAGTTCGGTCTGTGACATTTCGATCAGTACTAAAGACAATGAACTCGCAACACTGGTCCATCAAGAACATCGAAGCGAAGGAAAATGCGCTAAATTTTGGAATAGTGAATTACATGTGGATTAGAGCTACTGGGGATACCACGATAAAAAAAAAACGCTCCGCTTACTCTACCTCAAACCTCAAGATAGTCTGGAAATGAGTTTTTTTGGCCTAAACGCGTGTTGAACTACACTTTGCGGCGTTCATAAGCCGAAACTATTGATTTGACGAAAAAAAGGTTATTACATGAATTGTAGGAAATGTTCTCAAGTTTAATTTTGTATATAAATATTTTTATCATAAAACGAGTCGCAAAGGAGATATTATCAAAAAACTGCTTTTAGGCGCCATTTTTCCAACATGGCGGCGCGAGCGGCAAAGATACGAGGTGGCAAAGTTGAAATTCGGAAAGAGCACATCCAAATCTATAAAATTGCCCATTTTCAAAACTCCCGGAAAACTTTCCAGGTAACCTCACTTTTTAGAACCAAATGACTGTACGAAATTCCCTGTGTAATCTACTTCCCTCAAATCATGTTAACCATCTTATTCTTGGTCTACCAACTGGATGTTTCTCCTCTGGTTTTCTTACAAGAAGCTTCCATGCACAAAAATTTTCTTAAGAGCTTTATTTTCAAATATTCATAACCTTATTTCCTCTCTTAATCCCGTAAAGTAAGAGTCTATGTTTCGCATCCAATAACTGGTAGAATAATAGTTTTATATATTTTCAATTTAACGTTTTTTAAAGGAGTTGGGTCGTCAAGAGTCCCTGTAATGCATAATAGCACGCATTTCCAGAATTGAGCCTATGTTTAATTTCTTTGTGCATCTCATTCCTATTTGTGACTATTGTTCCCAGGTATTTAAATTCAGCCGCTTCCTCAAAATTTCCATCATTTGCCATTATCTAACCTTTTGCATTATATAACGTGCTTCTATGTGTGACACATATTTAATTTTATTGATATTTACATCCAGTCCCAATTTCTTAGTGTGTGTGTGTGTGTGTGTGTGTGTTGACCCTTAGTATCTCCTCGCTATCGCCCAATAGTACTACATCATCAGTATAAACTAACAGCTAATTAATACCATTTAGTTGTAGGCCTTCTTCATCCTCTAAAGATTTGATGGCATGCTCTAGTACAAAATGAAATATTAGAGGAGATAGTGCATCTCCTTGCTTCAACCCATTCTGGATTTCAAAAGTATCGAAAAATGTTTGCCTACATGCACCCTACTCTTTGTGCCATTTAGACACATTCATATAAGTCTAACTTTTTAGGAATTTCTAACTCCAGCAGGATACTATATAACTTCTTCTCAATTGAATCATATGCTTTTTGAAGTCTACACATAGTTGATGTACAGTACCATTATATTCCCATTTGTTTTCAAAAATCTGTCTAAAAGTCAGATCAGTGGTAGACCTGTTTCTTCTAAATCAACATTGACCTCCTAGAATGGCAGTCTTTGCAAACAATTTGATAAATTCCTGTTTTTTCTTAAATCTGAATTATTTATATTTGTTTTCAGAAAAATTATACTTAACATGTTCATTGCTCCTAATATGAGTTTGAATTTAGTAATCTCATCTGAAATTTGTTACTAGTTAGTTACAGAATGGTAGATATCCTGTAACAAATTTCACAAAATATTTAGTAAATTCTACATTACATTAGCAACAATAAACAATTCAGCTTATATACTGACTTAGGCTTTCACGGCCGGAGTTGCTATGATGATCTTGAAAAAGATTTTCGGGCTGTAGGCCTTGGTCAAGGGTTGTCTTGTTGCCAGATGCAGTCTGTGGCGAAACGTCGGGGAACTTCAAGCCTCAAGACCACGGCCTACAGCCCGGTAATCTTCAAGATCATCATAATTCAGCTTATGTAATCTTCAGCAAAGAATTGTTTATATTTCTTTTCAGAAAAATTATACTTAACATGTTCATTGCTCCTAATATGAGTTTGAATTTAGTAATCTCATCTGAAATTTGTTACAAGTTATTTACAGAATGGTAGATAACCTGTAACAAAGAAAATAAAAACTACAAATGGCAAAAAAAAGACATTTACCAAATTAACTGCAGGGACTATATTAACAATTGCATAGAAAACAAAGAAAAGCAGTAATAAAGATGAGGAAATTATGAAATTGGAGGCGGCACACTGTTTGTTATAAGATCGTAAATTTGAAGAACAAACTAAACCTATGGAATATTTGGAGACATCAAGAGAATTATAACATTGGAAAAGATACACATACAGAACAACAAGAATCATCGTCGTCCTTTCAAGTATTAGGCCCAGTGGCCCGTTACGGTCTCCCGCCATCTCCGAAAAGGTCGACCCACAAGATCTTCTGCCTCGAAGAATGTAGTGAAGAATTTGTTTTGGTATTCTGTGACGATCCATGCGCTGAATATGGGCTAGCCAATTGTTTCTATATATTCTTGGAGGTATTCAGATATAGGTACGATGTTTAACTCTCTGGCTATTGTTGAGTTTCTCTTGGTGGTCTAGTAAGGCTATAACCTTCAGTTCGTCGCAGAAATTTCATCTCCGAGGCTGTAATATGACGATCATCCTGAGTTCTGATGGTTCAAGCTTCACTGCCATAACAGATTATGGGTCTAGCGAGAATTTTATAGATTTTCATTCTTGTGTGTCTCTGCACTTTTGATGGTTTAAAAACTTGGTTGATAATTCTTAAAGTTTTATTATAGTTTTGTATTTTAAAGGATATATCACATTCCTCATTATAAGTTAGATTATATCCTAAGTATTTAAATGAATTAACTTGCTCTAATATTGAATTTTGAATACAAATTTTACTTCTTACTGGGAATTTCCCTTGAAAGGCCATAACTTTAGATTTTGTTGTTGATTATTTCCATGTTAAATCGTTGGGCTATTATATTAAGATGATGAGTGGAATATTGTAATTCATCTTCATTATTGCCGAAAAGAGCCTGATCACCTGCATATAAGAGTGTGTCTAAAATTGTGTGTCTTGAGAGAGGAGTATTACCATGAACTGTCAATCTCCAGTGTCTGATGATAGCATTAATGTATACATTAAATAGAAGTGGTGATAGAGAGCATCCTTGTCTGACTCCGCAATTTATATGTTTCCAATCTGACAATTCTGTTCCTATTTGTACTGCTATGATGTTATTTTTATACAGATTAAAAATTGTTTGGATCAGTTGATTTGGTGTTCCATCATCAGTTAAGATATCTAAAAGTTTTTGTCTGTCAACTCAATCAAATGCTTTGATAAAATCTATAAATGCTATATGTAGTTCTTTATTGAATTCTTTGTGCTTTTCGATAAGAAGTTTTAAGGTGAAATAACCATCGGCACAGGATCTTCCCTTACGAAAACCATTTTGTTCTTCCCCTAATAAATTTTCATAGTGTTTTTGTAATTTAGATGCTAGAATTTTTGTAAAAACTTTATATCCACTGTTGAGAAGGCTAATGTCTTGATAATTATTACAATCTTTGAGGTTACCTTTTTAAAAATTGGTATGATAATGGCTTTCTGCCAAGATGAAGGTATGTCTTCTCCCAAGATTATTTTGTTTATTAAGTGCAGAAATTTTTGTTTAAGAGTTTTGTCAGAATATTTAAACAATTCTATATGAAGTCCATCCTCACCAGGTGCTTTATTATTTTTAAAACTAAACCCCCCAGGAGTAAAAATATGTAGAGGAAATCAAATACAAACAATAATCTTTGCAGATGATCAAGTACTTCTAGCGGAGAATGAAGATGATTTGCAGAGATCAGTGTTTAAATTGCAGAATACCCTAGAAAAATACAACATGAAAATATCTGAAAATAAAACCAAATCCATGGCAATCACTGGAAAGGAACTTTCGAGAGTAAAAATAATAATAAATAATAAACCAATAGAACAAGTAACACACTTTAATTATTTAGGTAATAATATATCACAGTTTCATAATCAAAAAGATGTGGAAACAAATTTAGAAAAATATAACAGATTAAATGGTATATAGTTAGGAGAAATTTTGGAAAACAAATGAGGAAAGAAATCCAATTGAGATTTCATAATGCCATAGCCAAACCTGCTCTACTATACGGAAGTGAATGCTGGACACTTCGAGCAAAAGATAAATCCCGCATTAATAGTTCACAAATGAGATTCCTCCGATCACTAACTGGAGTAACATTAAGGGATAGAATGAAAAGTGATGAGATAAGGATGCAGTGGAATAGTATGGAAATGGTTGAACATATACAAAATTATCAGATTAAATGGTTCCAACACGTCCAGAGAATGTCAAATTCCCGTTTACCAAAGATGATTTACCACCTCAACCCTAATGGCAAAAGAGACCTCGGAAGACCCTTCAACCGATGGAAGGATCAGTTTTTGTAGTCGCAGAACGGGCATCATCACCCAATACTGCATTCGGAAGAAGAAGAAGAAGAAGACAGGACTCTAAAGCTGTGTCAAGTTCTGCTTCAGTGATATATAGAAATTCGTCGTTCTGAGATATGAGTAAATCAAAATTAGTCTGGGAGATGGACCATAAATTTTGAAAATATGTAACCCAAGTGGTTTTATCAATCAAATTTAATTTTACACTCTCTTTACACTCTTGGCTAAGATTATTTAAAACTTTGTAAGTTTTTGGGTTAAGTTTGGTGAGATCTCTCTCTAGATTAAAGACGAAAGTGTCCCAATTTTCTCTGTGTCTTCTTCTGATTTCTCGTTTTGCAATAGCTCTTTTATGATGATAATCAATGTTATCATTCAACAACCCAGTTGTTATATATTGTTTAAATGCTTGTCTTTTTTCAGCAATAATTTTTGCTATATCATCATCCCATTTTCTGAGACCTCTTTTCCTGTGCCATTTTAGTTTTGTCCCTAAACTTTCTAGAGCTGCTTTTCGTAATATGTTACAGATGTTATTCCATTCTTCTACGGAATTTAAGGCATCAGAATTAATTGTGTGTGATTTTGTTCTTTCTTGGTATAACCATCGAATACTATCTTGCTGTAAAAGGTTAACTTTAAACATGTGTTTTTCCTGATAACGTGGTTTACATTTCGAATGGTTTATATAACATGGAGGGAAGCGACAGGTGGAGACAAGCAGAAAATGATCTGTTTCCAGTTCAAGACTCCTGAAAACTCTGGTATCCAGAACATAATTAAAAAGTTTACGATTAGTTAGTACATAATCTATAATTGACTGAGAATTCCGAACAGACCATGTATATTTATGGCAGTCTTTATGTTGAAAAAATGTGTTTGTAATTGGAAAGTTATTATAGGTAGCAAAGTCAATTAATCTTCTACCATTTTGATTGATGGTTTGTTCACCATAAGTACTAACAATAGAATGTATGTTAGTTGTACCTACTCTAGTGTTGAGATCTCCAATTAAAACTATAAAATCATTTGGATTAACTTTGTCTGTGACATCCTGTAGCATTGAGTAAAAATTATCACATTCTGTCTCTTCACCATTTACTGGTGCATAAACTCCAATTACTGTCAAATATCCACGATTTATTTTCAATCTAATTTGAATAATTCTTTCATTCCAGAAAGTGTAGTTATCAATCTTACGTTCAAGATGTTTATGTATCATTAGGGCTACTCCTCTTTTTGCTCTTTCATTACTAGGTACACCACAATAGATTTGTAAATAATTATTAATCATTCGGGTCCCTCTTAATTTCTTTTTAGTTTCTGTTATGGCGACTATCTTTATTGACATTTGATTAAGAATTTCATCCAATTCTAAGTCTTTATGTCCTATTCCTTGAACATTCCATGTTGCGAGTTTAAATATGTTCTCCATTTCTTGTCCTTGAGTATTGCTTGGTTGTCAACGTGTATATCCTTCCGGTTTTGAACAACAAGAATAAAACCACAAATTTGAAGTTCCCAGACAGTAAGACGTGATCTTGAAGTCCAATCAATTCACACCAGGTATACCGAGAAGTGCTGGAGTTAAGAGCTCATTTATAACAGCAGAATTTAATTAAAAATGCAGATGCAACATTATTATGTGTGAGGTGAAAATTTACTTCCTTGTGTCACTTCCGATTTCTATTATAAAAATGTTAAATTTCATTAAATTATGGGTATACTTTATTACATCTAGCCCATTTAATTATTAAGCTGGTTGATTCTGAGCACATTTCAGAGAAGTGTTTTTGTATCACATTTCAGAGAAGTGTTTTTGTTATCAGTTATTAAATATTTATGTATGAATAATAATTAAATCTGATATAAAATTAAATAAACCCTCCATGGTATCTTTACCTTGTCGTGGTGGAGTGGCTTGTGTGCTTAAATGATCCTGAGAGCTATGCCGGCGGTAGCATTGCTGCCGATAGGGTTACCCATGCCGGATTGGTCGAAGGTGATAAGCCAGACGAAATAAGTACCTTGGTCGAAAGAGTGACTATCTTTCACCGTAAAAATACAACCGTCAAGAAATGCGGACATGGGTTCTACTGGGGTAAAATTTTCCGGAGGTCAAATAGTCCCCCATTCGGTTCTCCGGGCGGGGACTACTTCAGGGAACTCATGCCAAAGGCTCAAACACAGGGACATGTTCCTAGGAACATGGAATGTTAGGACTTTATACAATAGCGGGGCACTAGATATACTAACGCGGGAATTAGATAAATCGCCCTTGGATATAGTCGCTTTACAGGAAGTTAGGTGGCCAGGAGAAGGTGGTCAGGAATCAGGAAGCTTTTCATTATACTATGGGGGTGCAGAAAGACCTGCATTTGGAACGGGTTTTTTAGTCAGGAGGAGGATCCTATCCGCTATCCGAGATATTAAGTTTGTTAGTGATAGGATATCATACATAATTCTAAAGGGTAAACGACATGATTTTATAATTGTAAATGTACATGCCCCCACAGAAGATAAAGATGACAAGATCAAGGATGAATTCTATGAAGAATTAGAATGCTTATTTGATAGCCTTTCACGATATCATATGAAAATTGTCTTAGGAGATTTTAATGCAAAAGTGGGGCGGGAAGATATATTCAAACCAACAATAGGCAAATTCAGTCTTCATGAAGATAGTAACGACAACGGGGTTAGATTAGTCACATTTGCCACATCAAAGAATCTCGTTGTTAAGAGCACAACATTTCAGCATAAGGATATTCATAAATACACCTGGACGTCCCCAGATGGAGAAACTCGGAACCAGATAGATCATGTATTAGTGGATAAACGCTGGCACAGTAGCATCATTGATGTTAGATCAGTTAGAGGGACAGACTGCAATTCAGATCATCATCTGGTCAGGGTGAAAATCAGACAACGGCTATCGCTTATGAGAGGAACAAACGCTAAAGATGATTCTGTAAAATATGAATTAAAAAACTTGAAAAATGATGAAATGCGGCAAGAATACCAAATCAAAATTGCTAATAGATTTGAAGTACTGGAATCTTCAGATGACAATGTGGCAAACGAAGAAGAAACTGATATAAATAAAGAATGGGAGGCTATAAGAGATACTATTAAATTATCAGCATCAGAAAGCATTGGTTGTTTTAAAAAGAGGCAAAACAAGAAATGGTTTGATGAGGAATGTGCCGACATTGTAAAGAAAAGAAAGCTAGCAAAAATTAAATGGTTACACGAGCCAAATGAGGTAAATTTAGAGCAATTGGGTAGTGTTAGACGGGAAACCACCAAGTTACTAAAGAGTAAAAAGAGGGAATATTTGAGAGAGAAGATTAATGATCTTGAAATGAATGCAAAAAATAGGAACATTAGAGAATTATATCAGGGAATTAGTATAGAGAAGAAAGGGTTTCAGGCTAGAACAAACATAATTCGGAATGAAAATGGGGATATGATTGCAGATTCCAAGAGTATATTAAATAGATGGAAAAGTTATTTTAATCAGCTATTAAATGTACATACAGAACAGGACATTGAGGAGAATAACTTACAGACAGCAGAAATACTAGTCGCAGAGCCAAGTGCATTAGAGGTTGAAATGGCAATTGAAAAATTGAAGATGTATAAAGCATCAGGTTCAGATGAGATCCCAGCAGAACTGCTAAAATCAGGGGGAGAAAAATTGATGGACAAGATACGCTGGTTGCTTAGTATGATTTGGGAAAAAGAAGCTCTTCCAGATGAATGGAAGCAATCAATTATCGTACCAATTTATAAGAAAGGAGATAAAACTGATTGCAACAACTATAGGGGCATCTCATTACTTTCAACTTCGTACAAAATTCTAACAAATATATTAGTAAGCAGACTTACTCCCTATATTGATGACATTCTAGGAGATCATCAATGTGCATTTAGAAGAAACAGGTCTACAACAGATCAGATTTTTAGTATAAGACAGATTTTAGAAAGAAATGGGAATATAATGGTACTGTACATCAACTATATGTAGACTTCAAAAAAGCATATGATTCAATTAAGAGGGAGAAGTTATATAGTATCCTGCTGGAGTTTGGAATTCCTAAAAAGTTAGTTAGACTTATACGAATGTGTCTAAATGGCTCAACGAGTAGGGTGCGTGTAGGCAAACAGTTTTCAGACACTTTTGAAATCCAGAATGGGTTAAAGCAAGGAGATGCACTATCTCCTCTACTATTTAATTTTGTACTAGAGCATGCCATTAAATCTTTGGAGAATGAGGAAGGCTTACAACTCAATGGTATTAATAAGCTGTTAGTTTATGCTGATGATGTAGTACTACTGGCCGATAGCGAGGAGATACTAAAGGCCAACACGCACACAGTATTGAGTAACACTAAGAAATTAGGACTGGAAGTAAATATCAGTAAAACTAAATATATGGTCACACGTAGAAATACATTATATAATGGAAATGGACAGCTAATGACAAATGAGGGAAATTTTGAGGAAGTGGCTGAATTCAAATACCTAGGAACAATAATCACAAATAGGAATGAGATGCATAAAGAAATTAAACATAGGCTCAATTCTGGAAATGCATGCTATTATGCATTGCAGAGACTTTTGATGTCCCAACTCCTTTCAAAAAACGTTAAGCTGAAAATATATAAAACTATTGTTCTACCAGTTATACTATATGGGTGCGAAACATGGACTCTTACTTTAAGGGAGGAAAGGAGATTACGAGTATTTGAGAATAAAGTTCTTAGGAAAATTTTTGGACCAAAGAGAGATGAACAGACAGGTGAATGGAGAAGACTACATAACAATGAACTACATGGTCTTTATAGGAAGCCAGATATAATAAGAACAGTTAAGTCCCGTAGACTGCGATGGGCAGGACATGTTGCGCGTATGGGGAATGAAAGACGTGCATGGAAACTTCTTGTAGGAAAGCCAGAAGGAAAACGCCCAGTTGGTAGACCAAAAATGAGGTGGGAGAACAACATTAACTATGATTTGAGGGAAGTAGATTATACAGGGAATGATTGGAAAGCATTAGCTCAGGATAGGGATGTATGGAGAGCTTATGTCCGTGCGGCCATGAACCTACGGGTTCGATAGTGCCAGTGAGTAAGTAAGTAAGTATAAAATAAAATAAAATAATGAGTACACTATATTTAAATTAATATTGGGAAGTAAACATTATGAGGTTATGTCATTAATAGTGAGTGGAGAACATATTTTAATCGACTCACCTCATACATTTTCAAACTTCTTTGATACTGACCGTTTCAGACAATATCATATCCTTCATCAGTCATGGCATCCACTGATGAAATTCCGTGATTGTTGATTTCTTTAGTGACATCACCTCTTGTGCTGCCATCTTTCGTTGGGATTATAAACTTTGTAATTAAATTTTTATCCACCGGAATATCGAAATTCATAGATCGATATTTATTCTTCTGAATGAATATCATTTCCCAAATTGTCAATTCCAACGGTTTATCCAACTGTTTTAAAAGTTTTGCTTCTTTTTCAATTTTATGATGTTCTAGTAAACTATGTGCAGCAATTGCTGATTTTTCAATTTCACAATTTTTAATATTTCTAAAATGTTCTTTAGTGCGTGTTTCTAAATTCCTTTTTGTTTTTCCTATGTATACTTTGCTACAATCATTACAATTAATTTGATAAATTCCAGATTTCTTACTGTCTGGGATGTTGATTTTTTTATTGGTATTTAAAAGTTTTTCCAGACTAAATTTATTAATTGGTGCCAAAGTAATGTTGTATTTGTCAAATATTTTTTTGAAATTTCCCATGTACTATTGGATGGTAAGTAATTTTCTTGAAATTCTTCTTTTCGTTACTAAGCATTTGTAGGGTAGAGCATTCTTTAAGTTGTTTTATCTTTCTGAATTTCTTTAATTTGTTAGATATTATATCCTTATTAAAACCATTTAATCTGGCTATGTTTAGGATATTTTCATATTCTTTCTTAAAATTTTCTCCTTTTAATGGGACCTTTATCAATCTATATAAGAGGCTATTAAATATTGCATGTTTATGTGCCAGAGGATTGAAACCCGTTGATTTAATATAATTATCAGTATGTGTACCCTTCCTATATATATCAAATTCAATTTTTTGAGTTTTTTTCATTCCTAATTATGTATAAATCCAGAAACGGAATTTTATTTTCAATTTCTGATTCTATGGTAAATTTAATTGATACATCTTGTAGATTAAGTAATTTCAACGCATCATCAACATGTTTAAAATTTATTATCGAAAAAATATCATCCACATATCTGTACCAACTCTTGAAAATCCATGGGTAAGCCTTGGTGATATGGCACTCGAAGTAACTCATGTATAAATTAGCCAAAAAAGGCGAAAGAGGATTTCCCATAGATAAACCCGAAACTTGTTTGTAAAATTTACCATTGAAAGTAAAATAGGAATTTTCAATACAACATTTTGTAAGGTTAATGTATTCTTCTATTACTTCTTTATTTAAATCCAAAGAACTCAACCATTTTTCCAAAAAATATAACATTTTTCCTATTGGAACATTTGGAAACAATGAAACAACATCGAAAGACACAGATCTGTCATTATGAACCACTCTAATGTTATTCAATTCATCAATTAGTTGTAAAGAATTTTCAATACTTTATTTTCAAATTCTGGAAAACTTTTAAATTTCTATACTAACCATTTTGATAAATAATAAGACGGGGACCCTATATTATTAATTATTGGTCTCATTTTATTCCCAATTTTATGAATTTTGGGGAGACCATACATTCGAGGATTAGAAGAATTTGGGACTTTCAATTTACATTTTTCTGTATCAGAAATTGTATGCTTAATTTCTTTTAAAGTTTTGTCAAAAGTTTTTATAGTTTTTGGTAGGGGATCCTTTTTTAGTTCCAAATATTCTTTTGATTCTAAAAGATTTTCCATCCTCTTGATATATTCAGATTTTTCTAAAATTACTATTTTATTCCCCTTATCAGCTTTAGAAAATATTATATTTTTGTTGTTTATCTTTTTTAAAATGGTCATATTTTTATTTGCCAATACATTTTTGGGAGTGTTTTTTATTTCTTCTAAAATTGTTTCACTTCCTTTCCAAATGATTGTTTTTTCTTCATTTTCTAAACTTATTGCAATTTCAATATCTGCAACAAAATCTTCAACATTATCTGAATAATTGATACAAGTTTTTAAACCTTGATTGAGCAAACTAAGTTCTTCTTTTTTCAAAGCTACTTTAGAAAGATTAACTACATTATCTTCTTTTAGTGTAATTTTATTTTGGAAACTTTCAGATATATCATTTCTTTCTGCTTCTTCTTCAAAATGAATTCTGTTCTTTGTGTCTATTCTGAATTTTTTAGTCAAATTCATGAATTTCTTCTTCTGTCTATTAACTTTTTTCTTTATTTCAAAATTTAAAAATTCGAAAAAATGTTTAATTAAATTTTCGAAAACAATAAATCCTAATTGTTTATTCAATTTCAAATGCAGGCAGTAAATTTCCAGTTCTAAATTTTGAAGATATGAATAATATTTGTTTTTTTCTACTTGCAAAACTTTCTTTTCAGTAATCTTTTGCTGTTTACTATTATTACTGAATTTTACTATTTTCCTGATGAATTTTGGTACCACATTATTCCGTATATATCTATCTATAAATTTTATGTCAGCCAAAAGTTTTTTTCTTTTTCAACTTGAGTTTAAGACTTTTTTAATATTTTGTTTTTGTTCTGAAAATGTTTCGTTAAACGTATTTGCTGATGTAATTTGTAATGAATTTATATTGATCAACGCCATCTTGAATTTCAAAAGATCGTCATATAATTCTTCCCTAGTCTTGAGCAGACTTTAGTTATATTTAAATTAATATTGGGAAGTAAACATTATGAGGTTATATCATTAATAGTGAGTGGAGAACATATTTTAATCGACTCACCTCATACATTTTCAAACTTCTTTGATACCGACCGTTTCAAACAATATCATGTCCTTCATCAGTCATGGCGTCCACTGATGAAATTCCGTGATTGTTGATTTCTTTAGTGACATCACCTCTTGTGCTGCCATCTTTCATTGGGATTATAAACTTTGTAATTCAATTTTTATCCACCGGAATATCGAAATTCATAGATCGATATTTATTCTTCTGAATTAATATCATTTCCCAAATTGTCAATTCCAACGGTTTATCCAACTGTTTTAAAAGTTTCGCTTCTTTTTAAATTTTATGATGTTCTAGTAAACTATGTGCAGCAATTGCTGATTTTTCAATTTCACAATTTTTAATATTTCTAAATTGTTCTTTAGTGCGTGTTTCTAAATTCCTTTTTGTTTTTCCTATGTATACTTTGCTACAATCATTACAATTAATTTGATAAATTCCAGATCATACATTCGAGGATTAGAAGAATGAGGTTATATCATTAATAGACAGTAAGAAATCTGGAATTTATCAAATTAATTGTAATGATTGTAGCAAAGTATACATAGGAAAAACAAAAAGGAATTTAGAAACATGCACTAAAGAACATTTTAGAAATATTAAAAATTGTGAAATTGAAAAATCAGCAATTGCTGCACATAGTTTACTAGAACATCCAAAAATTGAAAAAGAAGCGAAATTTTTAAAACAGTTGGATAAACCATTGGAATTGACAATTTGGGAAATGATATATTCATTCAGATATACCCCATCCAGGCTGACATATGTGATGGCTCGAGAAACATTCCTGCTTCAAGACCTGATGCTGAAATTCTTGTTACCCACAACAGAGGCAGCAGCAAAGGTATTACACAACAGAAGGAGAAAACAAGACGAGATCTGGGACGAATTCTACTCCACAGAGGCGATGGCAAACAACAACTGGATGTCGCCCAACTATGAGCTGCGACACCTTGTGACCAGGATGGCGGTACACGGTTTCCACCAGAGAATATGCACCAAGAAGACATATCACGTACCAGAAGACACATGCGTATGCGAGATGTGCAAGGAAAGATGTGACCGATACCACATCACAGTGTGTAAAAACCGAAAGAAATCCATAAGTGAATATGCACAGGACAAATAAAACAAAACAATACACAATGTGTGAACATTCTCATTATTATATTCATTCAGAAGAATAAATATCGATCTATGAATTTCGATATTCCGGTGGATAAAAATTTAATTACAAAGTTTATAATCTCAACGAAAGATGGCAGCACAAGAGGTGATGTCACTAAAGAAATCAACAATCACGGAATTTCATCAGTGGGCGCCATGACTGATGAAGGACATGATATTGTCTGAAACCGTCGGTATCAAAGAAGTTTGAAAATGTATGAGGTTATGTTCTCCACTCACTATTAATGAGTACACTACTGGAATATCAAGTATTAACTTAAGACAGAAACATTACAACTCACTTAAATCTTAAATATAATTTATCCTTCAGTGAGAAGTGTTAAATTAATAATAAAAGCGTCACTTAAATCTCTTTAATATAAATAACTAGCCATAGGAAAACTCTAAATTATTTACAGATCATGGTGAATTTTTTAATAACAGCAGCAGCGGTAAAAAAAATAATATCATGAACATTTTAGGTTTATGCTTAGTTGGGTGTTGTTATATCTCAAGATGTTCTTGATTCCCCAGCATTGTTTATGTGTTGCCCTGTCTCTGTGTTGTTTAAGTTGATATTGGAATTTCTTTTTTTAGAAAACAAAATCAATCTATTCTGTTGAAGAAATTTACCACTCCTTCTGCTGTACCCTAAAGCATTATGTCATGACATGGAGCTATGGGTCAAAAGTTTGTTCGAGCCCCATGGAGGAAGATTTTGTATGAAGCGTGGGGTCTGTAATCATTCAGCAACAAGAGATATTAGGATAGTTGCCATAAGTGGAGAATCCAACTTGAGAAAACGAGATACAATATCTGTGGGTTTCCAAATGATGAAAACATGTCACCCCTATAATGGCTGGATGTGGATTTAATGTCAGCAACTTGCTAGTATGCATATGGTCTTCTAGGCATGACCTGCCATGGAGTTCAGTTTTTTGTACGTTTGGATATCTTCTACTATATTATGAACTTTTAGTCTTTCATGAATGTCAACATTTCTTTATTTATTTAACCTACTTATAAGAAAAGAGGGTGTCTGCGTTACTTGTGATTTAATTTTATTTCTAGAATTCTAAATTCTAGTTGCTAATAATAATACATAAATCATGGTGACTATAATCCACATCATTTTTTTAATTCTGTCCTCTCGATCAATCCACTTACTTAAACACATTGAAAAGAATCAAGGACTATTTGCTTCACTGCTTTGATACTACAAATAAATGCTCAGGTTATAGTAGAGCAGATGGGTACATCAAGCACAAAACTTAACTGAAAGCTTCTGCATCAGAGGGAGAATGGTCACAAAGAGAAGAGAATGGTGTACAGTTGATTGCAGTTTAGTTTCGTGTCTTGTAGATCATAATACACCACTTGCTCTCACAGCTTTTATTTGTAATTTTTTTATAGATTTATTTCCTTTTAATTCTGCTTCCATGTAATTTAGGATGTTGTAAACAACATTTTGTGTCTATGAGTGTATTTTCTTGTATATGAGATTTGATAAAATAGGTGGCATTATATATATATATATAGCAATACGAGTAAATAAAGAAATTTTGCGAAGACCACTTGAGCAATGAATCAAGACTCTAGATTTAATAGATGGAAAAGGCAATACACAAATAAACGTAATTGGTTTGAACATATACAAAGAATGCCAAATAATCGTTTATCAAAACAGCTGCTTCATTATAGGCCTCTAGGCCAAAGAGTTATAGGAAGACCAAAACGTCGTTGGATGGACGACCTGCACCTGCAGCGTATAGTGCACCGGGGAGCAGAACAGGCCAACAGGCCCATACCTTGAAGATGATGATGAAGAAAAGGCAATGAGAAAAATAGAAATAAACAATTTAGCAAATACATACATATGTACTACCCAATTAATTCATAAAATGTAAAGGAAGAAGTTAAGGAGTACTGAAAAAGGGACCAGAGTTGGCAGGTCAGATAGTAACACCAACGTTCATGGAGTACGGGATACATATTCTCCTTATTGGTGGATGTGTCAGTTCAAATATGAAGTGAGAAAGGAGAGCTTAGTATCAATCGGCCACCCAGGCTTAAAAATTAAGATTCATTCTAGTGTGGGTAGTGCCATATGTTGTTGGCCTCGGTCTGATATCTATTGTTTTAATGGAAGTGTTCTGCATGTCACTGCTCTAGTGTGGGTAGTGCCATATGTTGTTGGCCTCGGTCTGATATCTATTGTTTTAATGGAAGTGTTCTGCATGTCACTGCTCTAGTGTGGGTAGTGCCATATGTTGTTGGCCTCGGTCTGATATCTATTGTTTTAATGGAAGTGTTCTGCATGTCACTGCTCTAGTGTGGGTAGTGCCATATGTTGTTGGCCTCGGTCTGATATCTATTGTTTTAATGGAAGTGTTCTGCATGTCACTGCTCTAGTGTGGGTAGTGCCATATGTTGTTGGCCTCGGTCTGATATCTATTGTTTTAATGGAAGTGTTCTGCATGTCACTGCTCTAGTGTGGGTAGTGCCATATGTTGTTGGCCTCGGTCTGATATCTATTGTTTTAATGGAAGTGTTCTGCATGTCACTGCTCTAGTGTGGGTAGTGCCATATGTTGTTGGCCTCGGTCTGATATCTATTGTTTTAATGGAAGTGTTCTGCATGTCACTGCTCTAGTGTGGGTAGTGCCATATGTTGTTGGCCTCGGTCTGATATCTATTGTTTTAATGGAAGTGTTCTGCATGTCACTGCTCTAGTGTGGGTAGTGCCATATGTTGTTGGCCTCGGTCTGATATCTATTGTTTTAATGGAAGTGTTCTGCATGTCACTGCTCTAGTGTGGGTAGTGCCATATGTTGTTGGCCTCGGTCTGATATCTATTGTTTTAATGGAAGTGTTCTGCATGTCACTGCTCTAGTGTGGGTAGTGCCATATGTTGTTGGCCTCGGTCTGATATCTATTGTTTTAATGGAAGTGTTCTGCATGTCACTGCTCTAGTGTGGGTAGTGCCATATGTTGTTGGCCTCGGTCTGATATCTATAGTTTTAATGGAAGTGTTCTGCATGTCACTGCTCTAGTGTGGGTAGTGCCATATGTTGTTGGCCTCGGTCTGATATCTATTGTTTTAATGGAAGTGTTCTGCATGTCACTGCTCTAGTGTGGGTAGTGCCATATGTTGTTGGCCTCGGTCTGATATCTATTGTTTTAATGGAAGTGTTCTGCATGTCACTGCTCTAGTGTGGGTAGTGCCATATGTTGTTGGCCTCGGTCTGATATCTATTGTTTTAATGGAAGTGTTCTGCATGTCACTGCTCTAGTGTGGGTAGTGCCATATGTTGTTGGTCTCGGTCTGATATCTATAGTTTTAATGGAAGTGTTCTGCATGTCACTGCTCTAGTGTGGGTAGTGCCATATGTTGTTGGCCTCGGTCTGATATCTATTGTTTTAATGGAAGTGTTCTGCATGTCACTGCTCTAGTGTGGGTAGTGCCATATGTTGTTGGCCTCGGTCTGATATCTATTGTTTTAATGGAAGTGTTCTGCATGTCACTGCTCTAGTGTGGGTAGTGCCATATGTTGTTGGCCTCGGTCTGATATCTATTGTTTTAATGGAAGTGTTCTGCATGTCACTGCTCTAGTGTGGGTAGTGCCATATGTTGTTGGCCTCGGTCTGATATCTATAGTTTTAATGGAAGTGTTCTGCATGTCACTGCTCTAGTGTGGGTAGTGCCATATGTTGTTGGCCTCGGTCTGATATCTATAGTTTTAATGGAAGTGTTCTGCATGTCACTGCTCTAGTGTGGGTAGTGCCATATGTTGTTGGCCTCGGTCTGATATCTATAGTTTTAATGGAAGTGTTCTGCATGTCACTGCTCTAGTGTGGGTAGTGCCATATGTTGTTGGTCTCGGTCTGATATCTATAGTTTTAATGGAAGTGTTCTGCATGTCACTGCTCTAGTGTGGGTAGTGCCATATGTTGTTGGCCTCGGTCTGATATCTATTGTTTTAATGGAAGTGTTCTGCATGTCACTGCTCTAGTGTGGGTAGTGCCATATGTTGTTGGCCTCGGTCTGATATCTATAGTTTTAATGGAAGTGTTCTGCATGTCACTGCTCTAGTGTGGGTAGTGCCATATGTTGTTGGCCTCGGTCTGATATCTATTGTTTTAATGGAAGTGTTCTGCATGTCACTGCTCTAGTGTGGGTAGTGCCATATGTTGTTGGCCTCGGTCTGATATCTATAGTTTTAATGGAAGTGTTCTGCATGTCACTGCTCTAGTGTGGGTAGTGCCATATGTTGTTGGCCTCGGTCTGATATCTATAGTTTTAATGGAAGTGTTCTGCATGTCACTGCTCTAGTGTGGGTAGTGCCATATGTTGTTGGCCTCGGTCTGATATCTATAGTTTTAATGGAAGTGTTCTGCATGTCACTGCTCTAGTGTGGGTAGTGCCATATGTTGTTGGCCTCGGTCTGATATCTATAGTTTTAATGGAAGTGTTCTGCATGTCACTGCTCTAGTGTGGGTAGTGCCATATGTTGTTGGCCTCGGTCTGATATCTATAGTTTTAATGGAAGTGTTCTGCATGTCACTGCTCTAGTGTGGGTAGTGCCATATGTTGTTGGCCTCGGTCTGATATCTATAGTTTTTAATGGAAGTGTTCTGCATGTCACTGCTCTAGTGTGGGTAGTGCCATATGTTGTTGGCCTCGGTCTGATATCTATAGTTTTAATGGAAGTGTTCTGCATGTCACTGCTCTAGTGTGGGTAGTGCCATATGTTGTTGGCCTCGGTCTGATATCTATAGTTTTAATGGAAGTGTTCTGCATGTCACTGCTCTAGTGTGGGTAGTGCCATATGTTGTTGGCCTCGGTCTGATATCTATAGTTTTAATGGAAGTGTTCTGCATGTCACTGCTCTAGTGTGGGTAGTGCCATATGTTGTTGGCCTCGGTCTGATATCTATAGTTTTAATGGAAGTGTTCTGCATGTCACTGCTCTAGTGTGGGTAGTGCCATATGTTGTTGGCCTCGGTCTGATATCTATAGTTTTAATGGAAGTGTTCTGCATGTCACTGCTCTAGTGTGGGTAGTGCCATATGTTGTTGGCCTCGGTCTGATATCTATAGTTTTAATGGAAGTGTTCTGCATGTCACTGCTCTAGTGTGGGTAGTGCCATATGTTGTTGGCCTCGGTCTGATATCTATAGTTTTAATGGAAGTGTTCTGCATGTCACTGCTCTAGTGTGGGTAGTGCCATATGTTGTTGGCCTCGGTCTGATATCTATAGTTTTAATGGAAGTGTTCTGCATGTCACTGCTCTAGTGTGGGTAGTGCCATATGTTGTTGGCCTCGGTCTGATATCTATAGTTTTAATGGAAGTGTTCTGCATGTCACTGCTCTAGTGTGGGTAGTGCCATATGTTGTTGGCCTCGGTCTGATATCTATAGTTTTAATGGAAGTGTTCTGCATGTCACTGCTCTAGTGTGGGTAGTGCCATATGTTGTTGGCCTCGGTCTGATATCTATAGTTTTAATGGAAGTGTTCTGCATGTCACTGCTCTAGTGTGGGTAGTGCCATATGTTGTTGGCCTCGGTCTGATATCTATAGTTTTTAATGGAAGTGTTCTGCATGTCACTGCTCTAGTGTGGGTAGTGCCATATGTTTGTTGGCCTCGGTCTGATATCTATAGTTTTAATGGAAGTGTTCTGCATGTCACTGCTCTAGTGTGGGTAGTGCCATATGTTGTTGGCCTCGGTCTGATATCTATAGTTTTAATGGAAGTGTTCTGCATGTCACTGCTCTAGTGTGGGTAGTGCCATATGTTGTTGGCCTCGGTCTGATATCTATAGTTTTAATGGAAGTGTTCTGCATGTCACTGCTCTAGTGTGGGTAGTGCCATATGTTGTTGGCCTCGGTCTGATATCTATAGTTTTAATGGAAGTGTTCTGCACGTCACTGCTCCAGTGTAATGGTCTTGCATTTATCAAGTTGCGCATTCAAACAGCAAGTAGTGTCTTTTTTTAAGAGAATGAAATATAATTTTTGTTGTTTCCTCTATGACTGTTTTAACATTCAACATCAGGTAAAAAGAATGAAAAAAAAGATTTTACTCTCACAGAAAGTATGTGTAATGGCATAAAACAAACTACTAGATATTTTGGAAAATTAAAGCTAATAAAAAGTAAAAACAAAGTTACAAATCAATATTTACTCCAACATGATCGCAGTTTGTAATTGAGTGCACATAGAATTGCAAAATCCTTTCTAATAGTATCTATTCTCAGCTATGCCACACCAGGCATCTTGGAAGAGCTTCCACAAATCATTTTGTAGGGGGATTAGGCAAATTATTCCACATACACTTCTTTACTTCTGCCCACATATTCTCAAATGGGTTCAAATCCGGAGAGCAATGAGGTCGGGCTATATCCTCTCTCCTCAGAATTAATTTCTAATCAATTGAGAAATTAAAGATTTACATTAGGATATAACAACCTTACATAAAAAAACATATAACTTTCTACCTTTGATATTTGTGATTATTAAATTTTACACTAATGTGATGGTCTGTGCCCAATATGAGATATCCGCCTATAACATGACACGGATACTCCACTACTCTGGGCACAAATGGTGGTGTATATGTGGTTAAATCAAGTTCCATATTGACAGTAAACAAAACTGAATTAATTCTTTTTAGTACAATAGGTAATTCATCACAAAATATTACTCTTTCCCAATTCCAATCACAACTTTCTACTGTAAAGACTAAATGGACTTCTAAGTGCTCCTTCTTACAAACCTCTATAAGAGTGGCTCCTGCTAAACTTTCACATAAGAGTGACATGTGCTACTCTTTTTAAACTTCCCTAGGAGTGGCACCTCAACATCTCAAATTATCAGCCCTTAAAATGATTTCTCGTGGTTTGGATATGACCAAAAAAATTAAAGACTCTCTTCTACAGGGCAGAGGAATGAAAGTGATTCCTTCCAACTTCTGTCACTAATCTGATCTTCTGTAGTGCTGCTCAAATTTTCTTTTATCACTCCCAGTTATTCGGTCTTAAAATTCTTAAATACCAATAATTTTACATTCATCTTCAAGCTGTCCTTAGAGACATGTGTAAATACTTAGCTGTCTTGGATGTCAAATAATCAAAATGAATCACAATATATATCATACTCTTTTAATTTTACTCATTACCCTGTGCAGCCATGTTAAATTAAGTCTTACAGCAGAAATGACAATGTTGTTTTTATCAAACAGTCTTAATCTTTACTTATGTCTTAATGTAATGGAACACATTCACTATGATAAAAATATATACTTTAGAATTGAAAAGTAATATACAACACCTTTCTTTCTGCTTTTATTTAACAGAAGCCTTTGATACAACCAAAATAGAAGATGTAATAGGAATCTCGGAAGAGAAAGAAATTTCAAGCCAGTAATAAATTTGATAACGGATGTAAATACAAATACTGAAACAAAGATTTCTACAAATGGGAAACTTTACGGAAGGAATTAAGTGTGCAAAAGGAATAAAACAAGAAGCCATTTATTGTTTAATCTGATAATAGATAAAATTATATAAAAGGTAAAGTGCCTACCAGATTACCAAATGGGAAATAAAAAATTTAATACAATGTGTTATGCTGACGATGCAGTTCTGGTCTTCAGAACAGAGGACAAACTCCAATGATTACTTCATGGAATTGTGACAACAGCAGAAAAATTAAATATGGACATCTCAACAAATATAACTAAATGCAAATTAGAATTATACAACAAGTTATGGATTTTAATTATCTTGGGATACACATCTCTAGCTCTAGTATATTGATTGATGAAGTAAGATCTCAGGTTTTCAAAGCATCGAGAATATCAGGATATTTACGAGATGTTATATGGAAAAACAAATATTTAAACACAGAAAGTAAAGTAAAAGTTCATAAAACAAGTGTATGGCCCACGAAATACAAGAGCAGATACTAAACAACTCACTCATAAGAACAGCAGAAATGAATATTTTAACAGCCTTAGTAAACAAAACAAGATTTGACAGAGTTAGAAACTAGGATGTGAGGGAGGAATGCAATATCATAGATGTTAAGATATTTGTTACAACAAGGAAAAGGGAATGGAATGCTCACGTGGACAGAGGCTCATTAAAGTAGTGAAGAACTTACATCCTGGAGCAAAGAGAGAAGTGGGCAGACCCCTCAACAGGTGGAATAACATGTAATCATCATTGACATAGTGTGTGTAAATAAATAGGCACATGTCTATAGAAAAGAAGAAAAGTACAATATATTTTTAGTGTGTAACTACACACTAGTTTAAAAAATATAGTTTATAATCGTGACCTGAGTCATTTATTTTCTATAGACCTGCACTGAGAATAATTGGACGGTGTTATGTATCAAACAGCTATGCACCATTATGCAATTTTCGAGAAAAAAAAAGTTAAAAAGTTTAAGTCATTCTTTACTATTTATTGTAGCACCAAACTAACAATACTGGTTATTGCAAGTTATAACCTTATATTCATAATGAACAATCTCGCAAGTGGTTTATTTGTAGACCCATGTTTACTGGAACTTTTTGCACATACTTTCAACCTGTATACAGTCACACATGCAACATATGAAAATATAAATTTGAATGTGTGTGTCTTAATGCGATTGGTTAAATTAAATTTTAAACCAGACAGTAAGTCCTATACTGAATTGATTATTTAACTGTCAATAGGGACAGAGGGAATCTCGTTAATCCATTCACACGCATCACTAATTAGTTGACGAGGCATCTGGCATAAATGTTCACACTACTGCCGCTCCTTATCTCTACAGTAAGTAGACTTATTTTAAAGCTAACTGAACATTCAAAACACTAAGAAATAGTTAAGTGTTTAATTTAAAGAGGTTGAATCTTGGAAAATATAAGGTAAAGTGATCCAACTAGCGCATCACAAGGTTAAGGCTTCCACCTTTCCTTACAATTAGCACAAGATGTCACCCATGTTCTTAGTTCTACATAATGGTAACTATTACCCCCAGAGCAAATGTCTGATACTCATTTCATTTAAAGGCTGAGCCAACACCAGGGTCATGATGCAGCCGGAGGTTTAGGCTGTTTAAATACACTGCCTCCATCAGGATTCAAACCACTGAACTCCTGGCATCTACCATGTTGTCTTAATGAACACCACATATCTGGTGAACTACAGCACTTAAAACATGAGACATTCAGAGTTATGAAGGTAGAACTGAGTTCTAAAATATATCCCTGAACAGTGGTAAGGAGAGAAATACACAGTGGTGTGTTACAAGGTCACACTGAGGAAATGCTGCGAAACAAAGAAACCCACGTACTGGTACTTTATTTACTAGTGAATAAGACAGACTTTTAACTTGATTTTAAAAATGGATGCAACTCACATAACAAAGGTAAAGACTATCATCATCATTACACTCCCTTTTAACTTCCAATATCTTCGTAGTCAGTTAATTGTAAAATCAAATGGACATGTGACTCTCATGTTATTTCTAGCACGTGTGAAGTGAGCAGGAATAAAGACCAACGTTTTGAAATGGATGCAAGGAAACTCACATAATATCATTACCATTTCAACAGAAATGATTCACATACATGCAAAGTAGTCACCCAGTGTTCAGATAAAACATTTGAAGATCATGTTTCATGAAACACAAGTTTTTTCTGGAAAAATTATAATAAAGAGGACAAGTGTATCTTATAGAATGGAAAATACTGTAAGTGGTTTTTCAACAGAACCACTTTAAATAATTCATTCAGATTAATTAAGTAGCATAACCACACATCAAAATAATAGATGGTCTAATATTGCAAAAGAAAATATAAACAAAATCCTTACCTTTGTTATAGTTTTGACAATTGGTACCTCTTGTTTAATATCATCAGTTTCCTCTTTTACAGCAAATGCTGCGACCTGTGAACAAAGTTAAATATCAAACTTTAGAACAATAGTTACAGGGTGTCTGTAGACTGAGTATCTTGAGAAACACAAACCAGAGCCATAAATTGATACACAGGCATCACAACATAGTGTGATTTTCTTAATGTCGCAAAGTATTCTTAATAAATTCCTGACATTATCTCCTGGCACTGGCAGAACTGTAACACACTCCTGGGTGCACCTTCCTGAGTTAATTAGATCCCGCCCAACTTTAAATATACCAATAAATAAAATTCAGCAGGGGCCAGTGTTACCATCTCTTTTTGATCAGGATATCGATCCTGTGGAATATTTTCACCTTTTTTTTTTAATTCTTGACATAACGAAGGAAATGTGAATTCACGGTCAGACAAACAAAAATTAACACTCTTAACTAAAAGAGCTAGAACTGCATCATGGTCTCCCCTGAAAGTTTCCGATGTAAAACTGTTTTTTCGGCATGGTATTCAACATGGGGCTTCATCCCAGTCCTGATAACAAGAACTACTTTTGCAGAAGCTGGGTAGACAAATTTCCCTTTTTTTTGCGATGTGTTTCCAAGAGAAAAATTTCTCCTCTTGTTTTGGAATTTACATTTTGTCCACGATCAAAGTAACAAACTGTAAGCTAAAGAGAAATTGATGCAGGATGTGATGGAAAAAATGCGGCACAAGCATTCTCTCTTCTACTCACCAGGACCTTCCACATCTGTCGATGAAAGCACAATCAGCTTCAAGTGGAGACTATAACCCAAATAAACCAGCCAACATTTGGAATAAAAGTATTTTCACTCTCAGGCAGTTCTGTATAATTTCCAGCCATACATGGGAAAAATTTGATCGGATTCTGATCTCCTCAAAACCACCCAAGTTGTAAAGGACTGAACCTCATCCCTCCTACAGACCCACCTCAAGGTTTCCATATTTATAATGACAGGTAATATACTTCACCTGAATTAGCAGATGAATATTGTCACAACAGGTACAGTCCTGAGCAATAGAAAAAATATGCCAAATTCCCTACAGCCAAATAAAATAAAAAAATGAAAAAGAGGGATGTAATTAGTTTTAGAAAACAAGAAAACCTGGTTCTCACATCGAGGGATAGAAGAATGTAACTCTTCTGAGTACTTATCAAAAAGGGGAAGAAAATGAAATGACATCAGTATCTTCAAAGTATCCTTATCAACCGGCAACAGTGAAACCAAATTTAGTCCTGGAGTTACACCAAGCACATGGGCAGAGTTGATAGGATACATAATTGCATTGCACAGTACCAGTTTTGTAGACACACTCATAAATGGTACATGAAAGTTTTTTTTTTGGTTCTTGTAGGTGTTTATTGTAAATTCGTACAAAAGTAATTTCATAAGTTATGGCAGCTATTTTTATCTGCCAATAAAGCTACTGAAAACAAAATGCAGTATGTACAAGTGAGAGTCACTAGAATGTTCTTAACAATGGTGGTACAGAAGGATATGGGTAACGGACATTGAAAGATGCATAAATAGAAATGATTGTTTTACTTCTATTACATGTGAAGAAAAAATATTCATATAACCCACAATTAACACCCTTCAATATAATCCCCTAAGGTTTACACACATTTTTGCCGATGATGAGGAACACTATTAGCTGTTTGTGATGTGTCTACGTGCATTATGTTAAGATATCCTCCTGTTTGTCAACTGCTTCCCATGCAGCAGCATCTTCAATTAAAGTTTTAAAGTGAGTTAGCTGTGGGTTATATGAGTTTTTTTTTCCTCACATGTAACAGAAGGAAAACAATAATTTCTATTTATGAACCTTTCACTGCCCCTAACCCATATCCTCCTGTATTAGGTCCCAGTTTTGTACTACCATTGTGAAGGGCATTCCAGTAACTCTCATTTGCATATACTGAATTTTGTTTCTTGCAGCTTTATTGGCTGATAAAAAATGGTTGCCATGACTTATGAAATGCCTTGTATTTTTTGTTCACCATGAAACTAAAGCAGATACAATAAGATCCCTGTATTACACAAAAAATACAGAAAAACCACTTGTCAATCTCTTGTTTATGAATGCATGAGTATCCGTAAAACTCCCACTAAGTACGGTAAGGGTCACACAATCATAAGGTCCAACATTCCAAAGATTAAATGGCTTACATCATTCCATGGGGAAGGACACCAAAAGGATCTTGTGCAAATCCCTGCGTTGTATGCAGAACAGAAAGTGAGACGAAAAAGAGAATTTATTTCCATGGACCTTGCATGTCGAAACCTATTCTACATCAAGATGTGTGTTTCAAAATGTATCAAACAAAAGGAGAATTTTAGGAACAAAACAAACTCTCCAATCTTTCTTCACATCATTAAAAAAAGAAACCATTAACAGACCCAATACAGTTATCAAGAACTCTTCCTTATGTAGGTGCACTATTTACATAATTTTATTATTATTATTATTATTATTAATAATATATTCACATTATTATTTATTCATATTCCTATTATTTTGAGAAGAAACTTACTAATGCAGAGTGTATATAAAGTGTACAGTTAAACTGGCCAGTCAGACTTATGCCATTTTCACTGTAACTTTAGTTGCGTAAAATAATAAAATGTCATTTTGAAGCACGGCCGTGATAGATATCTACAAAGAACCACCAGGTATATTATGTGAGGATCTTGAAGAAGAGGGTCGGGCTGTAGGCCTTAGTCGTGAGGCTTGTAGTTTCCCCGATTTTTCGCCAGAGACTGCGTCGGGCCAGCCTCAAGGGTTGTCTTGAGACTGGCAATTCTGTCTGCTGTCTGTCCTATTTATACATTCACCGCGATGTGTTCGTTAAGCTGTGTCTACATGAAGTCAAAGGTATATGATGGTTTTTTATAAGTAAATGCATGATTCAAGTAGCATTGATTAACATTTGTATGAAATTAATTATTTTTCAAAATTTACCTTTTTCCCGCGAAAAAAAAACTGATGCCTGATCAATGGTGAAATGTTGGAGACACCCGGCACATCTGATGCATAACTGAGTCTTAGACATGACAACCAGTTACAAAGGCACATCCAGATAATTTTTCAAATTATCAATCAATAAGTTTATCCATGTGATAAAGGCCTCAATACAACACAATCGCCGCAAGTCCTTTTCACACCCCATCAGAAAAGAGTTAAGATCCAGAAGGAACTAGTTCACTGGCAGAACCAGAGGTTCACGAACATACACCCTCCATACAATGCTATCCTGAGCTAATGTTTGCTTGCAGTCTCCACATCATGGTTTAATGTTATAATTTGCCAGTAAATCTGTTATAATGCAACTACTCAGCAATAAGACATCTTTGTTTTGGGGTTGTAAAAAAATATTTACAAGGAATTTGTTTTTAAAGTTATGGTAAGTGCTTAATTTTCCTAACAATCCACATCAAGCTTTTTATGTATAGAAGAAGGGTGGAATACAAAGGAAGATTGTGTTTTTATTTTGACCTTTGCTTTAAGCGGTGCATAGCCTCCCTTGTCTGGATTACACACCACCTGAACATTTTCCATTTCCTTTTCAAAGTCACTAAACTGGTTGGCGCAGTTCACACAGGTATTTGTTTTTAAATGCGATGCTCAGTCCGAGACAAGCAGGATAAGCACTTGTTAGCAAAACGAGCAACATAAAAACATAACATTAATTTTTATTAACATTTTTTATACAAAAGAGCTTTATGGTGAAAAATCGTCACTCTTTCAAAAAAGCTACTTTTTTAAAATTGTGCTTATCTCCACTGACCCGTCCTGGCAGGGGTATCCTTTGGGCAGCAATGCTAATGGCTTCATAGCTCCACTGATAAGCAGACGTACTCCCAATAATGATGACATAATAGAAGATCATCAAAGTGGATTTAAAGGAAACACGTCCACAACAGATCAGACTTTTAATGTGAGACAGATTTGAGAAAACAAATGGGAATATAATGGCACTCTGTGTCAACTATATGTATACTTCCAAAAGGCACATGACTCAATTAGAGGGAGTAGTTATATAGTATCTTGCTGGAGTTTGGAATTCCTAAAAAGTTAGACTTATTTGAATGTGTGTAAATGGCACAAAGAGAAGAGTGCTGCAAGTGGATAATCAGTTTTTGGATGGTTTCGACATTCATAATGGGTTAAAGCAAGGAGATGCACTATCTCCTCTACTATTCAATTTGCACTAGAGCATGCCATTAATTCTTTAGAGGATGACGAAGGCCTAAAACTCAATGTTGTTACTTAGCCATTAGTTTATGCTGATGATGGAGTATTATTAGATGATAGCAGGGAGGTACTAAGGGCCAACACACACACTCTATAGAGTAGCTCTAAGAAATTGAGGCTGGAAGTAAACGTCAATAAATCAAAATATATGTTCACACATAGAAATACATTATAAATGAAAATGGTCAGTTAACAACAAATGAGGGAAATTTTAAAGAAGTGGCTGAATTCAAATACCTAGGAACAATAATTACAAACAGCAATGAGATGCACAAAGAAATTAAACATAGGCTCAATTCTGGAAATGCGTTCTATTATGCATTACAGGGACTCCTGTCATCCCAACTTCTCTCAAAGAATATTAATCTGAAAATTTAAAAACCATTATTCTCCCAATTATATAATATGGATGTGAAACAAGCACTCTTACTTCAATGGAGATGAATAAAATTCTGAGGAAACATTTTTCACCACACAGAGCTGAACAGACAGATGAAACTACATAGCAGTGAGCTACATGATCTTTATAATAAGAACAATTAAGTCTCGTCGACTGAAATGGGCAGGACATGTGGCACAAATGGGGAATGAAATAGGAACATGAAAGCTTCTTGTATAAAATTCAGATGGAAAATGCCCAGTTGGTAGACCAAGAATGATTAGAGTAGAGAAGATTATACAGGTGATGATTGGAAAACATTGGCTCAGGGTAAGGATGTGTGGAGAGCTTATGTCTGTGCAGATATAAACCTATGGGCTAGATAGTTTCAGTTAGTTAGAAGGTAGAAGAAAACTGCCAAGAAACGACATTAACACCAGTCGACGAGAGACTACTGATGATGGAGATAAACTCCGAAACTGCAGTCTAGAAGAAAAAGGATATGAGGTGAGGTAATAAAAATATTAATTTAATTCTTAAATTAAACCTCATAACGTTTTTTCCCTGTGAAAGTTAAATAAATTCAGTTAGTTATAAACTTCACGTTTTTGTTGCAAATAGAGTTTCTGAAATTCAAGAAACAACTAACATAAAATGTTAGTGAGATTTTCCTACTAACGGCAAACCTGCTGATCTTCTAACTAGTGGTAATTTTCCCAAGACTTACATTTTGTTGATTTATGGTGGTGTGGTCCATAGTTCTCATACGAAGATTTAATAAATGTTACATCAATAGTGAGTGGAGAATATATTTTTAACGGCTCACATTTTAGAAATATTAAAAATTGTGAAATTGAAAATCACCAATTTCTGCACATAGTTTGCTAGAACATCATAAAATTGAAAAGAGGCAAAACTTTTGAAACAATTAGATAAACCGTTGGAATTGACAATTTGGGAAATGATATTCATTCAGAAGAATAAATATTGATCTATTAACTTCGATATTCCGGTGGATAAAAATTTAATTACAAAGTTTATAATCCCATTGAAAGATGGCAGCACAAGAGGTGATGACTTTGGAGAAATCAACAACCACAGAATTTCATCAGTGGACGCCATGACTGAAGAGGGACATGATATTGTCTGAAACCATCGGTATCAAAGAAATTTGAAATCATATGAGGTGAGTCATTAAAAATATGTTCTCCACTCACTATTAATGATATAACCTCATAATGTTTACTTCCCAATATTAATTTAAATATAGATGTTACATTATTCAAATGTAATGGTGCTGGCTTACCTGAAGTCAAGAAGGAAGCTAACGTGTAACAATGTCACAAATGCTAATAATTCTGATGCATCAACATTTGATATCAATGAATTTACACATATATTTTACCAACGTTAATACACTTAAGAGAGTATTTATGTACTTATGTCTATAAATTTTGTTATAAATTGAAATTTCCTAAGTCTTTTCTAACAATAAATGAAATTAAGAATTAATGTATGAAACTTATTCATCTCATTCAGATAGCAGAAATTCCGATGAAATTGTCTTCCTCAAAATAATGATCTTGCTTCATAAAGCAGCAAATTGAAAACTGTTTCACCTTTCCTGGATGGGGATGGTACGTTGACGATCAATAGTCATCTCAAAAATGCTCACATTGATTCTGATGGTAAGCAGCAAATCATTTCAACTGCAGAGCATTGTTTTACAGCGTTAGTGATAATGGTACTAATTTTGTTGGGGCAGCTGCCCAACTTAAATTTTTTCTGTCTCAGATATATTAGCTGTATTGAAAACTTTGTTATGTCAAACAATTTTGATTGAAAATTTATTCCAGTTTGACATCTTTATACAGGTAGTTTAAGGGAGTCGAATGTAAAATCTGTTAAGACTCACTTAATAAAGTTTATAGGTTTAACAATAAGGTAGAATATTTTTATCACTCACCTCATATTGTTCTTCTTATTTAATTATAAACTAGTTTCGGAACATAGTTTCTGTTCCATCCTCAGTATCGTCACGACCGTTGTTCTGTCGTCTTGAAGAGCTGTCCTTCTCTCCTTCCATTGGCTGACTCTGAAAAACCTCGAAACCAGGTCATTCTCACCGGGAATTTCAAAGTTCATTAATTTCTTCTTTTCGCTCTTTTGAATGTAGATCTTTTCCCAAACGGTAAGTTCTTTAGGTTTTTCTATTTGTTTTAATAATTTAGCTTCTTTCTCGATAAGATGTTTTTCAGACCATGCATGGGCACCCACTGCAGATTTTTCTACTTCCCCTTTCTTGACATTCCTGAGATGTTCTTTCACTCTAGTTTTCAAATTTCTTTTAGTTTTTCCTATGTAGAATTTCTCACATTCTTCACATTTAATTTGATAAATCCCTGATTTGTTTTCTTCTTTAATTTTCTCATTCTTATTAGGTCTAATCAGTCTACTGATGCTGTAGTCATTTTTGGGTGCTAACCTTATGTTGAAATCTTTAAAAATTTTTTGAAACTTGTGGTGTTTTAATGGATGATATGTGAATTTTCTAAATTTTACATTATCTTCTTTTACTTTTAGAAGAGTGCTTTGATTAATAAATTTTTGTCTTTTGAACTTGTTTATTTTTTTGAGTATCATTTTTATTGCAAAACCATTTTTTGTGGCTACGTTGATTGTGTGTTCTTTTTCTTTTTCATAATTTTCTTTGTTCATTGGTATGTTCACTAATCTATGTGTCGAACTATTGAAAACTGCTTCTTTGTGAGCTATGTGATTGAAACCTAAAGCTTTTATGTAGTTATCTATATGTGTCTTCTTTCTGTAAATTCCAAATTCTATCTTATTTTCTTCGTTCCTTTTTAAGTTGAGATCTAAAAATGGTATTTCTCCATTGATTTCCTTTTCCATAGTGAACTTTATAGTTTGACTTTGAATGTTCAATAATTTTAATGCATCATCTATCTGTTTATGATTAACTATTGCAATTATGTCATCCACATATCTGCACCAGAACTTGAAAATTAAACGATGACCATTAATTATCTTGTGTTCAAAATTCCCCATGAATAGATTAGCTAAGAACGGAGATAAAGGGTTTCCCATTTAAAGTCCTGAATTTTGTTTATAAAATCTTCCATTGTAGGTGAAAAACATATTATCGATACATAATTTCGTTAAAGTTTTATATTCGACTATCTTTACTTTTTCAATTTTATTATTTTTCATCCCAATCTCTAAAATTTCCATAGTTTGGTCTTTTGGAATGCTTGGAAATAAGGAAACAACATCAAATGAAACTAATCTGTCTGAAGATTGTAATTGTATGTTTTCTAGTTTATCTACCAATTCATAAGAGTTTTCTATTGCAGAGGTTTAACAATACTTAATTATGAAGCATATAACATGTTGTTTATTTTTTATTATTTCACTCACCTCATACTTCATAATTCATAGCAGACCCTGGTTTCTTCACATATTTTGTGACATTGTCAATGCTGCGTCACGTTCACAACTGACGTCCAACGGCCTTCTATCCTGCAGACTGACCTCCGCGCCATCTGGTGGCCGACCGAAGAATTTCCAAATCAGTCCTCTTTCTTTATAACCGGGTATTTCAAAATTCATAGTTGTATTTTCATTCTTGCATATGTAAATTTTTTCCCAAATTGTGAGTTCCTTCGGTTTTTCCAATTGTTTAAGTAATTTTGTTTTGGTTTCTATTCTATGTTTTTCTGACCAGGCATGTGCAGCTATTGCAGATTTTTCGGTTTCTCCATTTTTAACATTTCTGAGGTGTTCTTTTAATCTTGTATTTAGATTCCTTTTTGTTTTTCCTATGTATATCTTTTCACAATCTTTACAATTAATTTGATAAATTCCCGATTTTTTGCAGTCTTCAATCTTTTCATTTTGTTGGTTTTTATTAAATTACCTAAGCTGTAATCATTTTTCGGTGCTAATTTAATGTTGAATTTGTTGAAAATTTTTTGAAACTTGTCAAATACGAAAGGATGGTATGTGAACTTCTTGAATTTTTTTCTATATTTTTATCTGTCTAAAGAGTACTTTCATTGATGACTTTTTGTTCTTTGAATTTATTTATTTTCTTGTGTATCATTTTCTTTTGAAAACCATTATCCTTAGCAATTTGTATGATGTGTTCTTTCTCTTTATTGTAATTTTCTTTGCTCATGGGGACATTCACAAGTCTGTGTGTTAAACTATTAAATACTGCCTGTTTGTGTGAAAAATGGTTAAATCCAGTAGCTTTTATATAATTGTCGATGTGAGTTTCTTTTCTGTAGATTCCAAATTCTATTTTCTTTTTTTCTTCATTCCTAATCAATTTAAGGTCTAAAAATGGTATTTCATGATTATTTTCTATTTCCATTGTAAATTTGATTGTTTTATTAAATTAAATTAGCACCGAAAAATGATTACAGCTTAGGTAATTTAATAAAAACCAACAAAAATGAAAAGATTGAAGACTGCAAAAAATCGGGAATTTATCAAATTAATTGTAAAGATTGTGAAAAGATATACATAGGAAAAACAAAAAGGAATCTAAATACAAGATTAAAAGAACACCTCAGAAATGTTAAAAATGGAGAAACGAAAAATCTGCAATAGCTGCACATGCCTGGTCAGAAAAACATAGAAAATAGAAACCAAAACAAAATTACTTAAACAATTGGAAAAACCGAAGGAACTCACAATTTGGGAAAAATTTACATATGCAAGAATGAAAATATAACTATGAATTTTGAAATACCCGGTTATAAAGAAAGAGGACTGATTTGGAAATTCTTCAGTCGGCCACCAGATGGCGCGGAGGTCAGTCTGCAGGATAGAAGGCCGTTGGACGTCAGTTGTGAACGTGACGCAGCATTGACAATGTCACAAAATATGTGAAGAAACCCAGGGTCTGCTATGAATTATGAAGTATGAGGTGAGTGAAATAATAAAAAATAAACAATATTAAAAAACCTCATAGTGTTATTTCCTATCTACATAAGTTAATATAACATGTTATTACATCCAAATCAGGTACCATTACGTCAGATGTCTGAAGATCCAACTTGTTTGCAATCAATTACATCTGGTCACTTGGTATTTTGCCGTTCACTCACTGCTGCCCTACAGCTTCTTTAAAACACTTAAGCATCAACAGAATGAGCAGATGGCAGCACATTCAATGTATGCATCAATGTTTTTGGAAGTCATGGTCTAGGGACTATCTTCTTAATCTTTAACAGAGAAGTGAATGGCTCAAGAAACAGGACAACTAGTGTCAGTTATCTGGGACAACCTTCCTACTTTGTGTTGGCCGCATTATCAATGTTCACAGTAAAGACAAATTAGTGTGTGTTGCCACTATTGAAATGTTGCTTAAGAAATAAATTAACTGATCTAATGTGAAGATTATTTCTTTACCAATAGACTAATCTTCTACTTGAATATTGTTAGCAACCACTTTAACCTTTATATTCCGGGGTATTTAAAAATAACGCATCAACTGCAGGACAGAGTTTAAATCCCAGTCCGTGATATTAAATGGATGGTAGAACGCGCATACTAACAAAAAAACGTTTTTACGATAAACTATAAGAGATATAAGTATAAAATAAATAATAGTTTTAAAAAAACTAAAACCAACACGCTGTATTAGAAAACCGAACTAAAAAATGAAAAATAATTTTAATTTCCAACATGCTTAGGATAAATAATTTTACCATCAAAAGCGCAGGGTGCTGTTTATCAAATAACATATTTGATAATAAACAGATATTGGTAAAAGTAAAGTCTCTAAGAAGAAAATGTAAAAATCATAAAAAGCACCCCACGCTTTTGATGGTAAAATTATTTATCCCAAGTGTGTTGGAAATTAAAATTATTTTTAATTTTTTTAGTTCGGTTTTCTAATAAAGCGTGTTGTTTTTAGTTTTTTAAAACTATTATTTATTCTTTAGTTTTAATATTTTACAGAATAAGATAAAATGTAAATATCTTTAAATTCGATACTATTGTAGTATGAGCTAAAAGTAATACTGTTTAAAAAAACCTCCCAACCGGATTTGAACCAGCGACCTATGGATTACTGAAATTATATATCACTAGAGTTCACCACTCTACCAACTCAGCTCTTATAATGATTGACTAAAAAGTCGACAAGTCCGCAACCTATTATATCAGTTTTCATTTTTTTGATTTTCTGATGATTCTGGCCAGGATTTTAGAAACAAAATATAACATTATTGTATTGTCACGTGTCCTCTACAATTACACAAAGTTTCAAGTCGATCCAATGTTTCTAAGTGGGTGAATATTGTGTTCAAAGATTCCATTACATAGATACAAAGACACTTTTTTTTGATTTTCTAACGATTCTGGCCAGGATTTTAGAAACAAATATGAAATTATTGTATTGTCATGGGTCCTTTACAAGTATACAAAATTTCAAGTCGATCCAATGTTTCTAGGTAGGTGAAAATTGTGTTCAAAAATTCCGTTACATGGATACAAAGACACTTTTTATTTTCTGATGATTCTGGCCAGCATTTTAGAAAATAGATATGAAGTTATTGTATTGTCACGGGTCCTTTACAAGTATGCAAAGTTGCAAGTCGATCCAATGTTTCTAAGTGGGTGGAAAATCGTGTTCAAATATTCCGTTACATAGATTCAAAAACACTTTTTTTAATTTTCTGATGATTTTGGCCATGATTTTAGAAACAAAATATGAAATTATTGTATTGTCACGGGTCTTTTACAATTATGCAAAGTTTCAAGTCGATCCAATGATTTTAAGTAGGTGAAAATCGCGTTAAAAGATTCAATTACATAGATAGATACAGGTCAAGCTAATATAAAGCGTGTAATAACTTTTATTTCATTCATAAAGGAGTGTATTATTCAATGAAATGTTTAATTTTTACATACAATAGAGAATTTTATTATTAAAAGTTAAAATTTATTTGTGAGGTCTATATTTTTTTGGTTTGACTTTATAACGGGTTCAGTTTATGATTTGTAGGCGACTGTACTCTTGCAAGGGGGATTTGATGACTTAGTTGGAACATGTGTGCCATGAAAAATCTGCTTTCAAGCATAAACATGAAGATATGCCTGCCTTGTTGACGACAGAGTTATCAGCACATATTTTTTTTTTTCTGTGGCTCCCAAACCTTAGCCTGCCTTAGCAACATAACATACAACAGTAACATTCAGTCTTCAATTAGTAACTGTAGACTGTGGTTTGTTTTTTAACATATAATAAAAATAGCTTCACGTATATGGCATCCTGAATTATCAAAATAATGTGAGTAGCTTATCAGATATTTTTTAAAAATAAATACTAACAAGATAATGAACTACTGTCCAAATGGGAAACGGTCACTTGGTCGACCTATGAAAAGATGGCATGAAAACCGCTTTCTCAGGCCGTAACAGTTCTTCTAGGACTAATACCTGGCAATATGATGATGATACTAACAAGAGATTTACCATGTTAACTCATTATAATTTAAATACAAAATTAGGGGTAAAAAAGACACGTTTTTTCTTATTTTTTATGAATACTTGATCTAAAACACAATAGGTTAGAGCCACAAATAACTTCCTTGCAACATTTTCTGAATTTTTATAATTTTACAAAGAAATAATGTAATCATGAGGGAAAATATATAAAAATTAGGGGTGAAAAACGCACCTGGTGTGTTTTTTTAATTTTTTGTGAATACTTGATCAGAACACAATAGGTTAGAGCCACTAATAATTTCTTTACAATACTTTTTGAATTTTTCTAATTTTACGAAGAAATAATGTTATCATTGGACAAATATGTCCATTAAGTCCTTTAGGGCTTTATATTTAATGGACAAATATGTCCCTCAAGTCTTCTAAAGGTTAGTTGAACTACTTCTTTGATTTATGTTTTAGTTGAAGAACTGAGACATTATTGTGACAGAAAATGTGACTCTGTTACAATGTCTTATACAACTGGCATGTTTAGGCACAATAAAATTAGAATTGAATTTATTAAAAAAGTAAATAAATAAACCATATTTAAAGAGAAAAATTATACGCTCAGACCGGGACTTGAACCCGGGACCCTTGGTTTTCTAGTCCAAGTGCTCTACCATTTGAGCTACCTGAGCAAGTACCGATCTAAACGCAAATCTTTCTCTATATACGTTGAAATTCCCGCCCCAAATGCTTTGAAGCCTTTGCTTCTATCTTTGCAAATGGCAGCTCCTATATTAAGAAGACATATTTGGGAATTATACATTACATTATAAATGCCAGTACGGCTTTTTTCGATGTTTTTATTATTAATTTCATACATCTCAATGATGGATAAATCATATTTGAAGAGAAAAATTATACGCTCAGACCGGGACTTGAACCCGGGACCCTTGGTTTTCTAGTCCAAGTGCTCTACCATTTGAGCTACCTGAGCAAGTACCGATCTAAACGCAAATTTTTCTCTATATACGTTGTAATTCCCGCCCCAAATGCTTTGAAGCCTTTGCTTCTATCTTTGCAAATGGCGGCTCCTATATTAAGAAGACATATTTGGGAATTATACATTACATTATAAATGCCAGTACGGCTTTTTTCGATGTTCTTATTATTAATTTCATACATCTCAATGATGGATAAATCATATTTGAAGAGAAAAATTATACGCTCAGACCGGGACTTGAACCCGGGACCCTTGGTTTTCTAGTCCAAGTGCTCTACCATTTGAGCTACCTGAGCAAGTACCGATCTAAACGCAAATTTTTCTCTATATACGTTGTAATTCCGCGCACCAAATGCTTTGAAGGCCTTTGCTTCTATCTTTGCAAATGGCGGCTCCTATATTAAGAAGACATATTTGGGAATTATACATTACATTATAAATGCCAGTACGGCTTTTTTCGATGTTCTTATTATTAATTTCATACATCTCAATGATGGATAAATCATATTTGAAGAGAAAAATTATACGCTCAGACCGGGACTTGAACCCGGGACCCTTGGTTTTCTAGTCCAAGTGCTCTACCATTTGAAGCTACCTGAGCAAGTACCGATCTAAACGCAAATTTTTCTCTATATACGTTGTAATTCCCGCCACAAATGCTTTGAAGCCTTTGCTTCTATCTTTGCAAATGGCGGCTCCTATATTAAGAAGACATATTTGGGAATTATACATTACATTATAAATGCCAGTACGGCTTTTTTCGATGTTTTTATTATTAATTTCATACATCTCAATGATGGATAAATCATATTTGAAGAGAAAAATTATACGCTCAGACCGGGACTTGAACCCGGGACCCTTGGTTTTCTAGTCCAAGTGCTCTACCATTTGAGCTACCTGAGCAAGTACCGATCTAAACGCAAATTTTTCTCTATATACGTTGTAATTCCGCGCACCAAATGCTTTGAAGCCTTTGCTTCTATCTTTGCAAATGGCGGCTCCTATATTAAGAAGACATATTTGGAGAATTATACATTACATTATAAATGCCAGTACGGCTTTTTTCGATGTTTTTATTATTAATTTCATACATCTCAATGATGGATAAATCATATTTGAAGAGAAAAATTATACGCTCAGACCGGGACTTGAACCCGGGACCCTTGGTTTTCTAGTCCAAGTGCTCTACCATTTGAGCTACCTGAGCAAGTACCGATCTAAACGCAAATCTTTCTCTATATACGTTGAAATTCCCGCCCCAAATGCTTTGAAGCCTTTGCTTCTATCTTTGCAAATGGCGGCTCCTATATTAAGAAGACATATTTGGGAATTATACATTACATTATAAATGCCAGTACGGCTATTTTCGATGTTTTTATTATTAATTTCATACATCTCAATGATGGATAAATCATATTTAAAGAGAAAAATTATACGCTCAGACCGGGACTTGAACCCGGGACCCTTGGTTTTCTAGTCCAAGTGCTCTACCATTTGAGCTACCTGAGCAAGTACCGAATCTAAACGCAAATCTTTCTCTATATACGTTGAAATTCCCGCCCCCAAATGCTTTGAAGCCTTTGCTTCTATCTTTGCAAATGGCGGCTCCTATATTAAGAAGACATATTTGGGAATTATACATTACATTATAAATGCCAGTACGGCTATTTTCGATGTTTTTATTATTAATTTCATACATCTCAATGATGGATAAATCATATTTAAAGAGAAAAATTATACGCTCAGACCGGGACTTGAACCCGGGACCCTTGGTTTTTCTAGTCCAAGTGCTCTACCATTTGAGCTACCTGAGCAAGTACCGATCTAAACGCAAATCTTTCTCTATATACGTTGAAATTCCCGCCCCAAATGCTTTGAAGCCTTTGCTTCTATCTTTGCAAATGGCGGCTCCTATATTAAGAAGACATATTTGGGAATTATACATTACATTATAAATGCCAGTACGGCTATTTTCGATGTTTTTATTATTAATTTCATACATCTCAATGATGGATAAATCATATTTAAAGAGAAAAATTATACGCTCAGACCGGGACTTGAACCCGGGACCCTTGGTTTTTCTAGTCCAAGTGCTCTACCATTTGAGCTACCTGAGCAAGTACCGATCTAAACGCAAATCTTTCTCTATATACGTTGAAATTCCCGCCCCAAATGCTTTGAAGCCTTTGCTTCTATCTTTGCAAATGGCGGCTCCTATATTAAGAAGACATATTTGGGAATTATACATTACATATATAAATGCCAGTACGGCTATTTTCGATGTTTTTATTATTAATTTCATACATCTCAATGATGGATAAATCATATTTAAAGAGAAAAATTATACGCTCAGACCGGGACTTGAACCCGGGACCCTTGGTTTTCTAGTCCAAGTGCTCTACCATTTGAGCTACCTGAGCAAGTACCGATCTAAACGCAAATCTTTCTCTATATACGTTGAAATTCCCGCCCCAAATGCTTTGAAGCCTTTGCTTCTATCTTTGCAAATGGCGGCTCCTATATTAAGAAGACATATTTGGGAATTATACATTACATTATAAATGCCAGTACGGCTATTTTCGATGTTTTTATTATTAATTTCATACATCTCAATGATGGATAAATCATATTTAAAGAGAAAATTATACGCTCAGACCGGGACTTGAACCCGGGACCCTTGGTTTTCCCTAGTCCAAGTGCTCTACCATTTGAGCTACCTGAGCAAGTACCGATCTAAACGCAAATCTTTCTCTATATACGTTGAAATTCCCGCCCACAATGCTTTGAAGCCTTTGCTTCTATCTTTGCAAATGGCGACTCCTATATTAAAGAAGAACATATTTGGGAATTATACATTACATTATAAATGCCAGTACGGCTATTTTCGATATTTTTATTATTAATTTCATACATCTCAATGATGGAATAAATCATATTTAAAAGAGAAAAATTATACGCTCCAGACCGGGACTTGAACCCGGGACCCTTGGTTTTTCTAGTCCAAGTGCTCTAACCATTTGAGCTACCTGAGCAAGTACCGATCTAAACGCAAATCTTTCTCTATATACGTTGAAATTCCCGCCCCAAATGCTTTGAAGCCTTTGCTTCTATACTTTGCAAATGGCGGCTCCTATATTAAGAAGACATATTTGGGAATTATACATTACATTATAAATGCCAGTACGGCCTATTTTCGATATTTTTATTATTAATTTCATACATCTCAATGATGGATAAATCATATTTAAAGAGAAAAATTATACGCTCAGACCGGGACTTGAACCCGGGACCCTGGTTTTTCTAGTCCAAGTGCTCTACCATTTGAGCTACCTGAGCAAGTACCGATCTAAACGCAAATCTTTCCTATATACGTTGAAATCCCGCCCAAATCTTTGAAGCCTTGTATTCTATCTTTGCAAAGGGCGCCCTATATTAAGAGACATATTTGGGAATTAGACATTACTTATAAGCCAGTACGCTATTTTCGATGTTTTATTATTAATTTCAGACTCTCAGATGGATAATCTATTTAAAGAGAAAATTTACGCTCAGACCGGGACTTGAACCCGGGCCCTGGGTTTTCTAGTCCAATGCTCTACCATTAGTAGCTCCTGAGCAAGTACCGTCTAAACGCAAATCTTTCCTCTATATCGTGAAATTCCCGCCCCAATGCTGTGAAGCCTTTGCTTCTATCTTTGCAAATGGCGGCTCCTATTTAAGAAGACATATGTGGGAATTAACATGCATATAAATGCCAGTACGCTATTCGATGTTTTTATTATTATTTCTACATCAATGATGGATAAATCATATTTAAAAGAAAAATTATACGCTCAGACGGGACTTGAACCCGGACCCTTGGTTTCTAGTCCACTGCCTACCATTTGAGCTAACCTGACAAGTACCGATCTAAACGGCAAATCTTTCATATATCGTTGAAATTCCCGCCCAAAATGCTTTGACGCAGTTTGCTTCTATCTTGCAATGGCGGCTCCTATATTAAAAGACATATTTGGGAATTAACATTACATTAAAATGCCAGTACGGCTATTTTCGATTTTTTATTTTATTTCTACATCTCAATGATGATAAATCATATTAAAGAAAAAATAACGCTCAGACCGACTTGAACCCGGACCCTTGGTTTTCCTATCCAGTGCTCTACAATTGACTCCAGACAAGTACCGACTAAACCAATCTTTCTCTAATAGTTGAAATTCCCCCCCAATGCTTGAACCTTTGCGTCTTCTTGCATGCGGCTCCTAATTAGAAGACATATTTGGAAGTATACATCATTAAATTCCAGTACGGCTATTTCGATGTTTTTATTATTATTCATAATCTCAATGATGGATAATCATATTTAAGAGAAAAATATACGCCAGACGGGACTGACCCGGACCCTTGGTTTTCAGTCCAGTGCTCTACCATTTGAGCTACCTGAGCTTTAATATATTATCCTCATTGAGATATAAATTAATAATAAAAAACATCGAAAATAGCGTACTGGCATTTATATGTCTGTATAATTCCCAAATATGTCTTCTTAATATAGGGCCGCCAGGTTGCAAATAGTAGAAGCAAGGCTTCAAAGCATTTGGGGCGGGAATTTCACGTATATATAGAAATATTTGCGTTTAGATCGGTACTTGCTCAGTAGCTCAATGGTAGAGCACTTGACTAGAAAACCAAGGTTCCTCGGTTCAAGTCCCCGGTCTGAGCGTATAATTTTTCTCTTTAAATATGATTTATCCATCATTGAGATTAGGAATGAATAATAAAAACATCGAAATAGCCGGACTGGCATTTGATAATGAATGTATATTCCCAATATGTCTTCCTTAATATAGGAGCCGCCATTTGCAAAGATAGAAGCAAGGCTTCAAAGCTTTGGGGCGGGAATTTCAACGTATATAGAGAAAGATTTGCGTTTAGATCGGTACTTGCTCAGGTACGCAATGGTAAGCACTTGGACTATAAACCAAGGTCCCGGGTTCAGTCCCGGTCCTGATCTTATAATTTTTCTCTTTAAAATATGATTTTATCCATCTTGAGATTATGAAATTAATAATAAAACTCGCAAATAGCCGTACGGGCAGTTATAAGTAATTATAATTCCCCAAATATGTCTTCTTAATATAGGACCGCATTGGCAAAGATAGAAGCAAAGGCTTCAAAGCATTGGGGGCGGGAATTTCAACGTATATAGAAAAGATTTGCCGTTTAGATCGGTACTTGCTCAGGTATCTCAAATGGT